>CM019150.1:88501007-88612472 GCA_009733165.1 Naja naja | reverse complement strand
TCCTCTATCCTGTCACCAAGAATGCTGAGGTGGACTGAATTTTTGCTGCTTATTCTTACAAACTTATCCACAAGCCAGGCAAGGACATTGGACATGCTGATGCACTGAGTCGTTGCCCACTTCCTTGCCACAAGGAGGACTTTGAACCTGAAACACACACCTTTTCCTAGAAACTGTTGCTATGGCTTCCAGTGCATGCTGCTGAAATTGCCAGAGAGACTGCCAAAGACACTTTATTGGCTCCTGATAGGCTGGATTAAGAAAGGTTGGCCTCTTCAAGATCTCACCACACCTGGCCCAACCTTTTAAGTCCAGGCAACTGAATTATCTGTATTAAGAGGATGTATTTGTGGGGTAACTGGGTGGTTATTCCTGCAAAACTACAAAAAGAGGTTTTGGAAATGTTACATGAGGGTCATCCTGGTATTGTAAGGATGAAGATTGGCCAGAGTTATGTATGGTGGCCAGGTATTGACAAAATGGTTGAAAACTGGGTTGCATCTGTCCCAACTGTCAGGTAATCAGGCCTGCCCCACCTCTCACCCCAAACAGGAATGGGAATGTCCTAGGGGCCCATGGTCTAGATTCACATTGATTTTGCAGGGCCCTACCAGAGGGCACACCTTTCTTATTATAGTAGATGCATATTCCAAATGGCTAGAGGTAATCCTATGGCATCCACCACAACTGATGCTATCATCAAGCAGCTCAAAAATCTTTTTGTAACCACGGGTTACCTGATGTTCTTGTCTCTGACAATGGCCCTCAATTTACATCCAACCTTTTTGAATCATATCTAGCACAACAGGGTATCAGACATGCCCTGACAGCCCTCTGGGCACCCTTCTGGCTAATGGCGGGCTGAACATGGTACATTTACCAAGGAGAAACTTCAGCACCGTCCTGGGGACATTACTGATGAAAGTTGAAAAACTTCTTAGTGTTCAGCACATCACTCCTAACCCATCTAATAACTTATCCCCAGCAGAGTTGTTGATGGGTAGGAAACTTAGGTCTTCCCTTGACCGCCCTTCATCCCACTTACGCACCCAACCACCACTGGATTCACTTCCAAAGTTCGCACATTCAGTGTGGGTGATTGTTTATGCTAAGAACCTTATGGGTGAACCTTTGTGGATTCCTGCTGAGATAACTCAAATCACAGGCCTCGTTCTTACAGGGTACAAACAGAGGATGGAGTCCTCTGGAGCAGGCATTGATCAACTTAGATCCAGGTTTTCTCAGGAACATCGCACTTGTTCCTCTCTAGTTCCCTCACCTGATGTCAATTCTGTAGGGGAAGGGAGGAGTAGGAGGATAATCAGCAAGCAAGAATCCATCCCATGTGTCGAGCCATTGACAGGAACCATTCCAAAACCTGTCACAATGCCAAAATCCATCCTTAGAAGTGGAAGATTGTACATCATTACCTGACTTGGGTGCTGACATTGGGCTGGAGATGGGTTGGGAGGAGAGACCAGATTCTAACAATCAAACAGGGTCTTCTTTCACAGGAAGTCCAACTAGGAAATGTCAACAGACACATTTTCTGACATGTGAGAATGTTAAAACTTCTGAACCACGAAGGTCTCAACGCGTACATAAGAGCCACCCCATTTAAAAGAATACATTAGATAGGTTGGGGTTTGTATGGACTGAACCTAGGGGAGGGGTGTTATGTATGCAGGTTTGAATGTCATTGGTTTAGTTTGAATTGTTCTTGTAAAATGTCAAATATGATTGGTTTGAAAAGTGTGGGAAAACCCTGCACTCTGATTGGCTGGCAACTGTGGCTGCTGGCTATAAGTAGCAGCCATAGCCCAGCCAAGACGGGTCCATTTGAGCTGTAGTCACTAATAAACTCTTCACTGAAGCTCTTCGTGTCTGACTCTTCATGCAAACTTAACAGAAACATTCTCCATTTTCCTCCATTATGTTATGCTTGTATATTTGTAAATCACTATTTCAGAAACACTCTAAGTTTTCAACCCTCTCTCTTTCACAACTGAAAGAAATTTAACCTGGCCAGCATTGCCCCAGGAAACTGCAGCACTTTGGGAAGAGAAGAATATCCAAGAACATGTTTCTATTTGGATGTGCTTTCACTTCCTTATGTCTTGAACACAAAGCTCCTGGCAGAGGTAATGTCATCTTATGCAAATGGAGCTGTGTTTTTGGAACACCCCCTCCCCTTCTGCCACCAGTCATATAAATGAGATGGCAGTGTACTTCTCGTGCATTATTTGTGTTTGTACAGTGAGCGTATATAGCCTTAGGAAAACCTCTTGGACTCATTTGATTGCAACTGCACTCTTAAATCTCACTTACTGTCTGTGATTTTGACAGAGAAAGGAGTCCGAGTGTGGTTTTTCACATTTTCTGAAAGTTTTATGATGTGGAAGCTTGAAAGTGACTATCCTGATGGCACAGTTGGCTCACAGCTGCTGGTATACTTACTGTCCCTGTAAATGAAATAATGCACTCTTGAGCACTTTCCCTTCCTCAGAATAAGACTCCTGAGCAGCTGTTGCTGACTTCAGAGTACTTTTGTATAACACATGAAGGATAAAAAAAATACATCTATGTCCAATTTGAAAGAATCTATGGGAGCTTGGAAGTGATATCAGACACTTCTTCCGATAAAGGACAGTCTATCAGCATGCCATTGCTTTGCCTGGAGACGCACCTTTCCTAACACAAGCAACCCTGCGGTGGCATGGGTTGTGATGGGAGTATCCCGATACTTCCATGTTACACCCCTCCTGTGCGTGCTGCATTGGTTACCAGTTGCCCTCCGGGTGAGATTCAAGGTGCTGGTGCTGATCTATAAAGCCCTACATGGCTTAGGACCAGGATACTTGAGGGAGACCCTGCTTCCAATAACGGCTTCCCAATGTCCCATGCGCTCCCACAGACAGGGCCTCCTTGGGGTGCCGTCGGCCAGACAATGTTGGCTGGCGACCCCCAGGGGTAGAGCCTTCTCTGTGGGAGCACCCACCCTATGGAACCAGCTGCCCCTGGAGCTGGTGGCTCCCACCTCGGTCCTTCCGCGGGACCTGAAAACATGGTTGTTCCAACTCGCCAACCTGGACTGAGGAGGGGGGTGGGGGTTTTAATTGGATAGTGCTATTTTAATTCAGATTATTGGGTTTCATGTTTAATCTCTTTTTAAATTGTATAGTATTTATATTGTTTTTATGATTGTACGCTGCCCCAAGTCCTTTGGGAGATGGGGCAGCATAGAAATCCAATAAATAATAATAATAATAATAATAATAATAATAATAATAATAATAACAACAACCACCTAACTTCAGAATTAAAGATGGTTACTCATTTTGGTTTTTTTTTAAATTACATTTATATGCCGCCCTTCTCTGAAGACTCAGGGTGGCTTACAATTTTTGGGATACAACCCAGTGTGCTCAGCAATAGCCTTCCTTCCATTGTATATGCCTGCTTATTACTAAGCAGCATTTTTACAAAGTCAGCTTATTGCCCCCAACAATCTTGGGTCCTCAATTTACCTACCCCGAGAGGATGGAAGGCTGAGTCAACCTTGAGCCTGGTGGGATTCGAGCCTACAGTAATTGTGGACAGCTGGATCTTAAGTGCAGGCATTTAACAGCCTGAGCCACCAAGGCTCAGGTTTGGCTCAGTTTCCCAGTATTAGCATCTAAAATTAATTTTGTCCCCTTTCTCATCATTTTGTGTGCTTTTAAAAATCTGAAGGAATATCCACATGCTTCTTTGAATAAGAAGATTTTGTACATACGTTTTCTCATATGCAAGACATTTTCTCTGCTGAAATAGACAAAAATACATGTTAATTGGAAAATTTCATATTATACTGTTTTCTCTGTTATTTGTTAGAGCATGATTATGCTCTAATAAAGCATAAAAGCTTAAAAGCTCCACTTGCTGATTCTTACCATTCAAGAAAGAACTTGGGCTCAGACAGCCAAGTTTTTGTGTGATTTTTATGAACAGTTGGAAATTGTCAGCAAAAAATATTTAATTGTCAGCAAAAAATATTTAATCCCTGAGAGAGAGGGAGGGAGGGAGGGAGGGAGAGAGAGAGAGAGAGGGAGAGAAAGGGGGAGAACCACTGCTCTTTTTCATTAAAGAAACTACACATGCCTCCTACTCCTGCTACAAAAGGAGTTGGAAAAAAAATTCCAAAAGCCATAATTTGCATGCCTTCCCTATTTTTAAAAAATGATATTTTAATACTTTGATTATTATTGAGGTTAGTAGCTACCAATTGTATACAGTTTGCTGTTGCACAGAAAAAAGATTCCCAGACACAGTAATTGGTCTGAGTAATAAAATGCCACAGTTTTCAATTATGATTGCATTTCCCTGTTAACAGTGCATGGAAATCAAAGGCAGATTTAGGTTTCTGGGGAGTCAGTGAGCTGAGTCAGTGGCATCCTGCAGATATACTCTCATCTCAATACTTCAAAACCACCTTTGTTGCTGGCTGAGAACCACCCAGCCATTGTTGGATTGCCTCTGTTTCGAAAGCATTGGGGAGAGTGCCAGCAATCTCAGCTTGTTACATTTCCCTTTGAAATACTACTGTACATGAGCTATTTTTCGTGCAACATATTAGTATGATACAAGAAGGATACCCAAGTGATTTTTGCTTCTGAAGCCAAAGCAGCTGGCCCTTCAAACATACTGCTCCAAATTCTGCTTGGTTTTATTATCTAATGTTTCTGCCTTCATTTACTATATCCCAAGTTAATCACTGGTTAATAATAGTGATGATCATTCATTATTATAGTTGATAATTATACTCCTCCATTAGCAACCAGATCATGTTCATCTCAACTTTGCTTTTTGTATTCGCAGAGTTCTTTGAGATCATGCTCTTGAAATTGCTAAACTCTAGCAATATGTTTCCTAGAAAATAAGTGTCACAGTGCTCCTCGTAAGATCATAAGAACATACTCTTCAATAACTCCAAATAATTACCCTCACTGTGTTGGTGTATCCACAGCTAAGACTATCTTAAAGTAACTATCAACCCAAACTAGATCTGTTGTCTACTGGACCTGTGTCTGAAACCACTTACTTCACCTACAGAGGTGACCTTTACAGACAGAAATATGGCTGTAAAAGGGGTGCCAAGGGCTTCCCCTGTGTCACCCATTGTTGCCAACCTATACATGGAAGAAATGGAGAAGAAAGCACTCAGCTTCTTTCAGGGGATGACACCAACCCATCCATGATCTGCATGCCTTCCCTATTTTTCAAGTATGTGGATGACATCTGGATTAAAATTAAGATCCAAGAAGTTTATAGTCTTCATGGATCATATAAACACCATGGATTCAAACATCAAGTTCACTGGGGAAGACACCAAGGACAACAGGCTGGTGTTCCTAGACTATACAGTTGTGATTAGGACCTGTGACAACCTAGAAATAGAGATCTACAGAAAACCCACCCACATAGACCAATGCCTGCTGTTTGACTTCCACCATTCACTTCAACACAAACTAGGAGTCATTGGGGCACTACATCACAAGACAGAAGAAGGAAAACAGGCACTTGGGAACAGCTCTTAAGGCCTGAGGGTGTACAAATTGGGCCATTATTAAATCAGTGTCTCAATCCAACAAAAGAATGGCAGACAGAGCTGAAATTTAGAGTGAATGGAAGAACTTAGTCATTCCTTACATGGCCGGTGTATCGAAGAAGCTAAAATGAATATTTGAAAAACACCTGTATTTTTCAAACCTTAAATCAGACACCAAAACATAAGAAGAGTAATGTAATGTATGCAGTCCAAGGAGTTAATGAGCTACCTAGGGTAAAGGATTTAAGGATTGGAACATTTACATCCCAACAACTCTCTGCCTTCTCATATAATGAGCCTATCCAGATTAGGTGAGAAATGAAACCTCCCTGGAGGACGTATATAGAATCCCCCTAACCAACTTGCTCAGACTCAAGAACCTACTTGGATTAACAGCAAAAACGTTTCAAACCAACAAGAACCCCAGTTGCAATAACTCAACTTCCAGATAACTTTATATCTGGATGACAGAGAATCTTCATCGATCTGTTAACAAAACTTATTTAAAAAAGGAAATTATTTTACTTTTTTTACTTTTACATATGAAGATAAAAATAATAAACTTAACTTTAACTAATGGCATATAAAATACAGAGCCATGGTAGTTTAGTGGTTAGAATACAGTATTGCAGGCTAATTCTGTTCACTGTCAGGAGTTCGATCCTGACTGGCTCAAAGTTGACTTAGCCTTCCATCCTTCTGAGGTCAGTAAAATGAAGACCCAGATTGTTGGGGGTGATATGGTGACTGTAAACTACTTAGAGAGGGCTGTAAAGCACTATGAAGCGGTATGTAAGTTTAAATGCCATTGCTATTCAAATTATCAAGCACCATGAGCTTCAGATCTAACATGGAAATTTTCCATTTCCTATATCACTATTATGTCTATGAAAACTACTATTCTATATTTTTAATTACTAAATACAAAATAATTTTAAATATACATCAAGAAAATCCTATTTCACCAATTCAAAGTAGTCTAGGTCAGGAAACCAAAACCAAGAATACTAAAATGAACTGTATTGTAAGGTTAGAGTAACAGAATCTTGCAAGTTTGAAAGCACTCCCCACCCCCATTACATTTCAGAGAACCAGTGATGTTCAATTTTGAGATGCTTTTCCAACTCCTGTTCCTGCTTTGGACTCAGATTCTGTTATGAGCCTATTATCCAGGCTGCATCTCTTTCTCCTGTCTTTAAGTCTCACAGCCCATTACACCTATTCACATATAACATGTATGAAATGTAAGTAGAAAAGATTGCAAAGCAAGACTCTCCAAAGTCAAGTTTAATTCTTGTTGATTACATGTAGATTTTTTCTGATAGAAATATGGAAGTAGCATGCCACAGCTTTCTTTAGAGATGTTTTTTTAAAATTTCGGGTCTTGCCTATAGTCACTGAATCTATTGGTAGTCTTTCATTTAAATACAATCCAAGTTCTACACTCCTTTAGATTTTTTTTAGATCATCCAAGGTTCTATAGATGCTGCTACCTGCTGTGGGAAGAAAATATTGTAAATTGCTGTAAATAGTCAACTTCACCAAAAATTCCATAAACTAAAGGCATTTTTCCTTGTTGTACAGGGGAGTTGAAACTTTCTCATTGTTCATGTATTATTTCTCTCTTTCATTCCCTTGGCATAAAATACTTGGTCCCAGCAGATCTCTCTACCTCCATGATTAGGTTTCCAGAGAACCATGATCAAATGAGGAATACTCCAATCAAAGTAGTATATCTAATAAACAGAAAAACCCAATAAAGTGTTGGGGAAAAAAGTAGTATATCTTCTGTAATGAAGTTAGAATTTTACCCATAGTTTGTGATGGGTAAACTGCCCAGATCCCATGGGCCACAAATGAGCCATACATGGTTTTAGATCCCCAGACAATTCTTTCCTGAATCTTTTCTCAAAACTTGCATTTCAATTTGTAGTTTATTATTTTTTTCACTGTAGTTAGGGTCTAATTGAGGAATCCCAGCTCTATTTTATCATTATGTAGGGTACTACAGGACTGCTTTGGTAAAAATTGACTGATTTTTCCAAAATTTCACTGTGATTTCCTACTAATTAGGATAAAAAAAACTGATGAACTCAATTCTAAACAGACTACTTAAAGTGAAAAAAAAATTAGAGCTCCCTCATCACATTATACAAAGGAGAAAATAATTATCTTGCTCACTTGTGTGACATTATGACATCATCAACTTACTGCCTCCAGGTCTTGCTAAAAATTTAATGGAGAAAATATAAATTTTGACTGCCAAAAGGTTGATGTTCCTCATATAAGCTGAATATTTAATATTATTGAATGATTTTATTTTTGGTAGTTAAATTGTATACTATATGGAGTCATGTTTCATGAGATTACCAGCTATATTAATATGATAAATAAATATGATGCATTAACTTCTAATTAATCCTATTTTTATTTAAAAGTGCATTTTAATAATTTTTTAAAATTTGTCTGCAAAGTTAAAATACAAAATAGAGAAAAGAAGGAAGGAAAAAAACCAAACAAGCATCAAATGGTGACAATAAAAATGTAAAAAAAATCTGTACAAAAATAACAATTGATAAATATATTATTAACACTAACATAAACCGTAAAATGTCCATCCTTGTTGAATGCTGAAAAATATATCTAAAATATCTGGTACATTCTCCACCTCCCCTTATTTAGTCTACAAGTAATTATAAACTTTTCTATCTATATTTAATAAAAATAATATGTTGCATTAAAAAATGTCACCAATGTGGAAATCTATCAATCACATTGACCCACCATTTGCTCACTATATATAAATAGCAGTCAACAGATAAAAGTGCATTTTTAAATTCAGATTTGGAAATTGAAAATTGGTTTTGCTTCTTGTCTTTCTTCCTAACATTTTCCTGCAGGTTCAGGGTCCAAGTTTTTGGATCAACCTAGTGTTGATCTATTAGTTGCAACAGGAATTGAATAACTCCTTCTCTGTGGGGGTGCCCACCCTTTGGAACCAGCTACCCCTGGAGCTGCGTTTGGCCCCAGACCTGAGCTCCTTCCACTGTGATCTCAAGACTTGGCTGTTTGCACAGGCTGGCCTAGATTGAGCAGGGTTGGGGGTTTTAATTCAAGGGTATTTTAATTTGATTTTATTTGGATTAGAGTAAATTTGATAAATTTTGTATTTATTTGTATATATATTTCAGTGTAAGCTGCCTCGAGTGCCCCTGGAGACGGGGCGGCATATAAATCCAATAAATAATAATAATAATAATAATAACAACAACAACAACCAATTTGTCACCCAAACTTGGTGTAGTAAGCTGAAAGACAGTGACCGGCCCAAAGTCAGCTATCTTTCATGCCTAAGGCAAGACTAGAACTCATAGCTTCCTGGTTTCTAGCCTGATGGCTTAACCACTAGACCAAACTGTTTCTCATTACCAAATATCTATAACCAAGTGAGGTCCTTTGTGTTTATTGTGTGCTTGTAGTTAAATTGTATAGCCACCGAGAATCTGTTTCATTTTTTTGCTGTCTCCAAATGTATCTATCTCCATTTTCATCCTCCCCAGTTCCTTTCTCCATTTAATATTTGGAAAATGTACCTTTCTACACCTCAACTTTTCTCTATCCTGTTCCTTTCCTAAAATTATTAGAACTAATATACTGATCTATTCACAGCACAGAGTCATAAGGAAGTTGGATAGCCTATTAGTTAAATAAATAAATAGTGTTATCCAATTGAAGTCAGCTTTCTCTTTCATAATGAAAGTAAGCATTGAATAAATCTAAATTATTCATTTTAAAGTAGATATTCTCCCTATTGGAAAGTGCAGTGCCTAAATTCCATGTACATTACACACTGATCTTGATACCCACGAGTAGAGAAGATAGTACTTCCCTCTCTCATACATTTTGCAAGCAGATTTTAACCATGTTATTGTAATGTAGGTACTGATGAATCAATACAGAATGCTTGCATCTACCTCTGTTCATCTTTTGGCTGTATTGTCTAAATTACTAAAAGGGACTAATTGTTTTAAATTAGAAAAAAATGTAACAAATTGTATACCTCCTTGAAGAATGAAAATATATATATAGTAATTAACAATGTTTAACCACAATCAACTACATTTCCCTGTATTTTTTAGTTTGCAGCATTTTAAAATACATTTTCATATTCTGGAATTCTCCTTACACAGTCAACTGTATTCCCCAGCCATTCCAATTTGCCTTTCCAATTACTTTTTCCCTCCAGTGTTTGCTTCACTTTTTCTTTCTGATATTTGATTGTTAAAACAGTTTCCTTCAAGTTTCCCTTTCCTTTCTGTTATTATAGTATTTATTACTCATAATTGCTTTCTGTTTTAGTGTTTTAATTGCAGAATAAGTTAAAGCTTGAGGCTGTGGTTCTAAACACAGATTCTTGAAAGCAACTACACTAACGTCAATGGCATCCCCTTCAAATAGGATGCTTTTACCAGACTATTAAATTCTCTTGCGCACATCAAAGACTGATAATTATAAATTTAGGCAGAAGAATAAGATACTCATCTGGAAATCCCAAAGTTTCTATTAGGGTTTTAAGTAACCTCCCTTTGAGGTTGTGATTAGATCCAGTTCTACTTAGACAATGTCATGCACATTTTAACCACGTTCTAGTTCAAATTTATTAGTCTAATGTGCAGCGAGGAAATGTGAAGGGAAATTTATCAGTCAATAACAGGCAATCAATGATTATCAGCAGTTTGCAAATGAAGATTCACACATTTGCCTTTTTTGAGGTAATGCATTTTTCATTGTTCTCATCTAAAGCTTGTTCTCATCTATTATGAAGTATGAACTTGTTCTCATCTCATAGGAACTAGTGAATTGAGCAACTGACTCCACAGAGTAACATCCAACTTGTTGCAGTTAAAGCTAGGGGGCATTCTGAGAGTATGTGCTGTAAACTATAAATACAGGCCTCAGAGCAGACTGTAGTTATAAGTCAAGGACTATATGTATATGAATGACATCACTATTATCAACCTGCATTGTCCCAAAGGTGCTTTTTTCAAGAGGCAATTGGACTTTCTTGTTTTTCTTTGAAGATGTCTCGCTTCTCATCCAAGAAGCTTCTTTGGCTCTGACTAGATGGTAGGGAATGAAAGGATCTGAGCAGACAGCTAAGTGGTGGGATTCAGACAGTTCTCACCAGTTCTGGAGAACCGTTGTGAACTATCTGAGCAGTTTGGCAAACTGATCATTGGAAGAAATCTCCTTCCAACAGCCTTTTGTTTTTTCCACTTTACAGGGCTAATTCTGTCAGGAAGGCAGGAAGGAAACATTCTGGTGTGCATGTGTTGTTTCTAGCCTAATCCTTACCTTTATTGCCCTGCTTAAGTATTTTCAGAAACTGTCTCTCCCCTTGTTACATTGTAACAGCAGCTAATGGTTCTTGGCAGTACGCCCAGACTAGCCAGAACCACTTGTCTGGAGGGTTGCTGTTGTTTTTTGGTTTTGCTGGTACTTTATTAGGGGCTTTAAAAAAAAATTTTTTTACACTTTTTACATTGCTTCAGGTGTACTTCCAAGAGGCAGGATGCAAGCTTGGCACTCTGTCTGATTTTTTTACTGCCTTTCTGGGGGCATGTGATCTTTCCTTAAATCTGGATGATTTCCTTAGGATATCTTGTGAGGTGAGTGAGATCAGCTGGTACCTTTAAGTGGTGCAAATGAATCTAAGGATTGCTTCTTCTGGGTGTGAAAGGGTGTTTTATCAGTTCACTGAGCATAGGAGTCTCTTGTCTATGGGGATTCTTCAATTGTCCAGGTCATGGTTGTCCCAAAGGTGCTTTTTTCAAGAGTATTGGAAGAAATATCCAACTGGTTCAGTTCCAAGCAGGGAGAAAGACACTGGAACATGGAGGCTGATTGGAAAGATGGTTTATTGGTGAACAGGACCACATGGGTTTGAGGTCCTGGGCAGCTGACCAATTGCTTTGATGAGAACATGGATTTTTCTACAGTTTGTTCTACAGCATTTTGTAATTTAGAGGCTTGTTTTGTATATTTTGTTATTTGATTTTAATTAGTTTTGCAAAGGCCGGCAATGAGTTGGGGTTTTTAATATTGTTTAACAAATGCAATTAATCCTATATACTGGCTTCCTTGGAGTTTTAATCATGTCTTGAATGGATTAGCAAATCTGCATTTTTTAAAAGGTGACCTCCTCAGTTTCTTTGGGGCTATTAAGAAAGAGTGAGTCTGTTTCCTGCCTTTTAAGAGCATGTTTCTCTTTTCTCATTTAGGGAAATACAATTTTCTGCCATTTTAATATTTCTGAAAATATTTCATTCTTCTGGGGGGAGGTTTGCTAACTTTCTACAAGAGGCAACTGGACTTCCTTGGTTTACAGAAAGTCCAGTTGCCTCTTGAAAAAGCACCTTTGGGACAGGAGTCTCTTTCATTGCTTCGGAGTGGCCAAGGCACATGATTTCTCACTGATAGTAAGATTTTTTAAAAAATAGGAGGTAGGGGTGTGGATCCTTCAATTCATTTTAGTTTTCTCTCATGATAATAAGGCTTAGTAACATGGCACCAGGCCTGAAGTTTATTTAGATATATGTGGCATGTACTAATTTTATTGTGATCCTGACAAGCTTGGGAAGCTTGAACCTGGGTCCCTTATATGCTTTGTTAATTTGTCTCTTTAGCTTGGCATTTTGTAGCCCAAATATTAAAAGAGCCTTGGTGGTGCAGGCTGTTAAACTCCTAGCACTTAGTTCCAGCTGCCTGCAATTAGTGCAGGCTTGAATCCCACCAGGCTCAAGGTTGACTCAGCCTTCCATCCTCCCAGGGTAGGTAAATTGAGGACCCAAGATTGTTGGGGGCAATAAGCTGACTTTTTAAAAATGCCGCTTAGTAATAAGCAGGCATATACAATGAAATGAAGGCTATTGCTGAGCGCATTGGGTTGTGCTCCAAAAATTGTAAGCTGCCCTGAGTCTTAGGAGAAGGGCAGCATATAAATATGAATAAAAAAAAATATGCCCACCCACTTTCTAGAGAGCTTAAATGACCTCTCTGCTAAAGGGTTTCACTTTATGAGCAAGAGTTGGCTGCTGATAATTATTGTTGCATTTTAACTATTTTAATTTCTCAAGGTGTTCTGGTACCCTACCTGATTTGTAACTCCAGGTTGCAAGTATTACTGATGAAAAGGAAGTTTTCAGACAGAATGGTTTAGGTTTCAGTGATGGCTGTGGCTATCACTGATCTTCAGTGTGTATTCCCCTGTTTCTAATCTAATGATTGATATTTAGGGCAGCTTTCTACAAGAAGAGAAGCTTTTTGTATTCTTGTACAGGTAATCCTTGACTTCATTTAGTGACCATTCAAAGTTACAATGGCACTGAAAAAGTGACTTATGTCCATTTTCCACACTTATGACCTTTTCAGCATCCCCACGGTCACAAGAGGCCAGGCAAAGTGAAGCACCCTTCGACATGATCTTGAGTTGGCCATGACCACCCAGTCACATTGTCAGAAAATGGAACTTTCTGGTGTTGCTATGCAGTTTACAACTTGTGGGGATTTGAAGGCAAACCAAATCCACCAATGACAGGGTAACAGTGCATACCCTGGAGTAGCATCACAAGCCACACCCCTTGGTATATAAGGGGCAGCATCATCTCTCTCAGAGAAGTTCTGAGGAGAATCCAAAGCAGAGTCTGAGGAGAATTTCTGGAGAGAAATTCTCTACTGGGGTCCATTGCTCTCCTTGCTTGCTCTTGCTGATATATTTTCTGCTCAGCTTGGGTATTTCAGATGCATGAGGTGGAGGAACCTCTTGCCATAAGAGAAAGGAGAGAGAGAGAGAGAGGGAAAAGCCTTGAAAGGGTTTTAAGTTCTTAAAGAGGTCTAAGTTTCTATAGGGTTTGTTCTTAATCTGAAGGACTGAGAAAACCTAATTGCATAGGCAGACAGAAACCAAGTAAGACCTGAGGTAAAAGAAACTTAAAGAAGGCACAAGAAACTGGTAAAAGTCTTTCTGTATATTTATTTAAATTAAGCTGCTTGTACAATAAAGATTTTGGCTTGAACAACAAAGCTGGGCTCAGCATCTTTGTACAATTTAAATATATAGACAGACTAACAAGATCCTCTAGACTTTAGTCAATCATAGGATTGACTGCCACATTTCAGTCACTTATTTTCAACACACATGACCACCTAGCCATGCCTACCCAGCTGGTCATTAGGGCAGACAACTGGTTGTTACATTATTTGACTCCCATCACAGAGACAGCTGGTCATTTGCTTCTTTTAGAGAGTCGTTGAGGCCACTTGGAGGTTTATCTGTGTCCTCAGGGTCACCTGAGTCATTGGGAAGTTGGAGCTGTGCTTTCTACAGAATATTTCTGCCCTGTGCCCCTTCACTGTTGAACACAGGTGCAGGCTGTTGGGGATGAGCCTGTGTTGTCTGCATCTCTTGAAAAAAAGCATCTTTGCGACAAACATGACCTGGATGACTGAGAATCTCCATAGACCAGGGGTGGGATGCTACCGGTTCTGCCCAGCTCTATAGAACTGGTAGCTCTGAAGAACAGCAGACACCGAACCAGTTCTGTGTTTGCTACTATTTGGCCCACCCACCTGCCTGGCTCTTACCTGTCCTTTATTTCCTGCTTTTTCAACCTCAGCTGCTTTGCGTGGCACAGCTGAGGTTGAAAAAGTGGGGAAAAGTGGCTTTTCAAATGCTGCGCACCTGTGCGCTGCGCTTTTCAGCTGTCCGGGTGGCACAGCTTAAGGTTTTTTACATGTGCATGCAGCTACGTGCAAAACGTAGTCACTGAACCGGTAGTAACACCGGTTGAATCCCACCCCTGCCATAGACATCAACCTGCATTGTTATATTTGTATAACATTTTTATTTAAAAAAATTATATTTGTATTGTTATATATTTTCAGCATTAATCCATGTGAAACCTTATTATATGTCATTTCTAGTTAACAGTAATTTGAAGTATGTATTTAGCTTTCTGTGTAAGTTATTTGCATTTGATAACAAAATAATAGACTGGAATTGTGATATAATCACATGACAAAGAAGACATATCTTACAAAATAGGATGAACCCTGAAAGACTGTGGTTAACAGGACTCTTCTGATACTCCTTAAATGTAATTCAGTGCCTGGCTAAGTTGACTCTTTATTAATCAGGTCCTGCATGAAATCTATACATTTAGGGAAAAAGGAATGCATGTGTTGTGAAATGAGAATCAGTTTGGTTAGTGGAGGCTATGCTGACCTTTAACAAAATACCTTTAGGAAGTTACTGTTTCAGCAGTAGTAAAGAGTGACCTTCACTTCCATTAATATTTGAAGAAGCAACTAGGAAAATGTTTGTTTTACGAAAACACTACAACTGGGAGGAAAGAACAGCTATGAATGATACTGAAACAGTTGAGCCAAATATGATGAATAAAGACAAAATGCTTGGGTATGCTTGGGTCCAGGGTACTTGCGGGACCGTCTCCTGCCAGCATCACATTCCGATCGCCTGGTACGCTCCCACAGGCAGGGCCTCCTTGGGGTGCCGTCGGCCAGAAAATGTCAGCTGGCGGCACCCAGGGGTAGGGACTTCTCTGTGGGAGCACCCACCCTGTGGAATCAGCTCCCCTTGGGTCTCTGTTTGGCCCGGATCTCTACTCTTTTCGCCGTGACCTGAAGACTTGGCTTTTTCAGCAGGCCAGCCTGGACTGAAATGAGGTGGGGTGCGTTTTTAAGGTAATTTTAGTTAAATTTTATCGGTTTTAGAGTAATTGGGCTTGTAATTTGATTATTTAATTATTTTTATTAATTTATTGTGATTTTATACTGTGAGCCACCCTGAGTCCCTAGGGAGAGAGGGCAGCATACAAGTCTAATTATAAATAAATAAATAAATTAATTAAATAATTAATGTCAAATACTTTTAGAATCCTTTTTATTTTCTTAGACTGGGAGTTCTTACTTGGTATTTGCCTTCATGAATCCTTTTCACTTCCTTCTCCCATTTATTTACCCCATAGACAATTTTGTACTATAAGGTATTTGAGACCAGAGCCTTGTTTTTTTTTCTATTTTTTTTTATTTCTGCCATATACACAGAGTATGTATTGTATCTGACATCTACACAATAATGATAAGAGAATGGTAGTAATAACCATAATAGATATGTTAACTGCATTCTTGTCTTATGACCATTGCTGCCTTTTAAATATTTAGATGGTAAGAAAAGAAAGGGAAAAAAAAGAAATCCCAGCTATTAAAGAAGCAGGCATGTTGATTTTGTTGAGATAGGTTCATTTTTCAAGAAACAAAAAAATCTTCCTGCCTCTGACTCATTTGTAAGCAGCTGGTTCAGTTTGGCAGTATTATAAATGACACTGAAAATTTAATAAGGAATTGCTGGTTGGTTTGCCATATATCTGAAAGAATGAATACACAACAAAATAATAATAATCAGAAATGCATGCTTTTGAAGCAGTTCTATTCAAAGCAAAAAAGAAGAAGCTCTGAATAAATCATTATTACAGGTCAATTCTTATATGCACCTACTCAGTAATATAACTCATAAAAATAGGAGATGATTAACACCCACAAAAGTGTTGCAACAGCCTGTCTCAGTATGGTGTCTTCCTGCAATACAGTACCAATTGGTCATGCAGGCTGAGTTTCCTGGGTGCTGTAATCCCAACATATCTAGAAGGCACAAGTACTAGAAAGCTGGTTTTCATTTTTTTTAATAACCTGGTAATATTTAAAATTCTAGAGTTGGAACAATTTTGGAGGTTTTCTAGCTGCATTCCTTCCCAGGGCAGATGGGTCAAACAATCTGGAACAAATAACTGTCTAACCCTTGCTTAAAACTTGCAACCATGGAATTTCCATGACTTCTAAAAGCAGGCTCTTCCACTGCATAATAGTTCTCATAATAAGAAAACACCTTCCCATGTTATGTTTGGATCTCTCTCTCTCTAAGTGTCCCACCTACGGATCAGTAGAGGCCTGCTGGATTTAGGGGGAAAGGTGTTCCAAAGCGGAGGGACTGCTACAGAGGTGATATTCAGCAGGTTCTGACCAGTTCTGGAGTACCGGTAGCAGAAATTTTGAGTAGTTCGGAGAACTGGTGATAACCTTCCCCCAGGAGTGGGGATGGAATGAAGATTTTACAGTATCCTTCCCCTGCCACACCCCCCAAGCCACACCATGCCCACCAAGCCACGCCCACAGAACCGGTAGTAAAAAAAATTGAATCCTACCACTGGACTGCTACCAAAAAAATGCAATATCTAGGTCCCACTAGAATGCAACATTTGATGTAAAGGGTATCTCCCTTAGTGTTATCTTGTTTTTGCTATACCCACCTAGCTCCTTTAACTGCTTTTAATAGGATTTAGCTTCCATGTCTTTATTATTTTCATTGCATTTCTCTGAGATCTTTCCTTGAATTGTGGTGACCAGAGCTGAAATGTTATATAGTGTGACCAATGCAGCATTTATTTGTATTTATTTATTTATTTGATTTGTCAATTGCTTACAGGATAATAGGTGTAAGTATAAACATGAGTAGGAATACAGGAAATAGGTACGAATAAATGGGGACAATAGGACAGGGACGGTAGGCACGATGGTGCACTTATGCATGCCCCTTACAGACCTCTTAGGAATGGGGTGAGGTCAATAGTGGATAGTTTGAGGTTAAAGGAGTGGGGGTTAGAGGATGTAACAACAGAGTCAGGTAGTGCATTCCAGGCATTGACCACTCTGTTGCTGAAGTTGTACTTTCTGCAATCAAGTTTGAAGCGGTTTACACTGAGTTTGTATCGTTGATACAGGTAGTTCTTGCTTAATGACACTAATTGGGATTTCCATAGCTAAGTGAAGCAGTTGTTCATCAGGTGATCACACATCACATGACCACACATCTTAGTAACAGCAGTTCCAGCAGTCCCAGTTGTGGTCATTAGGCAAGGTCCTCATACTTCTCCTGCCCTGAGCAAATTGTTGACTCCATCCCACTGCCTTCTCCCTGGCTGGGCTCAGCAAGCTTCTTTTAGCAGACAAGGCTCTGCCACCCTTTTGCATTTACTTCTGCTTCAACTGGTCCACCCACCGATTTCCCTCTTCCCCCATCCATGCCCTTTCAGCTCTCCTGCACTCTGCCGCCACCAGCATCTTTCCCTGCTAACTCAAACCACCCTCCACATTCTTCCTCCCATTGCCGATGAGTTGTGCCTGGCCAAGATAGCTATTGACCTTCAGAATACCTCTACAAGGCCTTCAGAGGCATTACAAAAAAACAGGTGCAAGTAAGATGCTGGTGACTCTGATGTTTGACAAATGCAGACCTAGCCTTCTAACTTTATGGATTCCAATCTATGTGGAAATAATTACTGATGATAAAATTAGCTTCCCTTTTCTTGGGGTTAAGGGGATATAAGCAAGTTAGCTTTGATATAAATAGAAAATGCTGAATATTGAATGATAGATTGATTTAAGTAGTGGATTAAATTTCATTTTTGTTAATAATCTTAAATATGTAGACAATCTATGATTTATAATTAGTGATTCCAAAACAATTACGTTACAATTAGAGGTACCAAAACAGACAAGGATACATTGAGGGACAATCCTTTTTGATTATTTTGGAGGGAAGTTATAGGAACAATTACGCCCCTAATGAATATTCAGTTTCTAAAGATATTCAAAATGTTTTTATTTTTCCAATATTTGTAAAGTTTGCCAGAATATACCATGCTATGTTTCAGATTACAATCTCACCATAACATATAAAGTCACTATGTTCTGGCATGACTGTGGATGAAGTCCATCAGGGATTTATTGCTAAAAAAAGCAAGTAGATAAAAAAAGCAAGCAAGAACTGTTCCCATATTTTTAAATGCCACTATTATTGTTAAATTTAATTTAATTTCTCTCTTTCACTATCTCTGTCTCTCTCCTGCCTCCCTCCCTCCCCAAAATAAAGACCTGACATTAATCTGGACTCCTTATTTTTTACTTATTAGATTTTATAGCATAAAGAGCAATTTCTTATATGAAAAATCCTCCAGGTACCCAATGGATAGGTGCTAACCTGTCCCCACCTCAATTAAGGGTATTCCTTGGATAATGATGGTTATTGAGGTTGGAATCCCCAATATTGTTGAACTCCCCAATACTGTTGTTAACCAAGAATTGCAGGATAAGCAAATTCCAGGCAGGGCAACAGATGTGGCATGGTACATGGCAAGGCTGTGGCTTAGGAAGAGTGGAAAGATGCACAAGTTGCCTCTGAGGTGCAGTGCAAATCCAGCAAGGCTGGGCATGCTTGCTGCTAGGCAAAGGAAGGTACAGAAAACTTACAGAGTGACCTGCAATCTTCTTTGCTGGCTTCCCCATCGATTTTCTTTGTTGGAGCATGGCAGGCAAGATTACAAATGGTGATCACATGACTACAGGATGCTGCAACCATTGTTAAATGTGGGCCAGTTAATGAGTGCATAGATTACAATCATGTGACTTGGGGTGCTGGGACAGTTGAAACTCAGGATCATCATCAGTTTCCTTTTTCAGTTGCCATCGTAACTGAACAGTTGTTGAACAAATTGTCAGTAAGCAAGGACTACCTGTAATATATATTAAGAATTATTTGGAAGCTTTATTTTCCTTTCTTTTTTTTGTCTTCAGTTTATTTCTCTGTCACAAGCTTTATTATTATTATTATTTTTTGGAACCACCAATAGCCAGATTGACCCAGGCTCAAAATAAAGCACTGTAAACTTGGCTGAGGAAATTTTTTTATATTACAAAACGAAAGCTTACTAATAAAAAAGGAATTCATTTTTTAATATATTTGAATTTATTAGCTGCCCAACTCCAATGTATATGAAAGTAGAAAATCCATAAAAATGAATAAAATTGTAAATTATAAATGCCTTCAACTAGTACAGAAATTAATCTTAACAATTAAGCTATTTTCTATTCTGACAACCTATTTTCTATAAGTGCTTTATCTACATTATATTCTTTAAAATCCGATTTCACTATATTTCATACCTTTCTATTCAATATCTCTATTATTTGCTTGTAGCTGACCTCTTTATTTTAGTCATTCTCCTTAGAGCCACAGTCCTTGTTCCACAGAGTTCAATCTTTTATCTTTTTTTAGTTTGTTTTCTATTTCGGTTCTGTCCAAGTCTTTAATTTTTATTTGCCTTTTCTGCTTTGTTGGTCCCTGGCTAGACTTGTTGATTCTTCTCCTCTTCCCAATGTTTGCTGCCTCTCAGGAAAATGGCTTGAAAAACATTTTACCTCATACCACCACTGAGGGAAAGAAATAAACGCCGCTTTCCTCAGTTTTTTCAGTTATTGCCTCCTTTCCTGTGTCTCTTCTCATCAAGGCTATCTATCCTTTAGTTTGCTTCTTTATTACGACTTCTGGACTTTGATTTTGTTTTTTCAGCCACTTCTTCAGTGGTGGGATTCAAACATTTTTACTACTGGTTCTGTGCATGTGGCTTGGTGGGTGTGGCTTGGTGGGAGTGGCTTGGTGGGCATGGCAGGGGAAGGATACTTTCCCACCCCACTCCAGGGGAAGAATATTGTAAAATCTCCATTCCCTCCCCACTCCTGGGGGAAGGTTACTGCAAAATCCCATTCTCTCCCCACCCCTCTAACCTGCTTTCCAGCTCTGTTCTCCTGTGCAGGGCAACAAAAGAAGATCCAGCTGATGTTGGGACTCAGGAGGCAGACAATAGATGGGGCGGGGCCAGTCAGAGCTGATATTTGTCAGTTCTCCAAACTACTTAAAATTTCTGCTACCGGTTCTCCAGAGGTGGCTGAATACCACCTCTGCACTTCTTCATATGGCCTATGGCTGAAGAACTCCCAGATATCCATTTTGCCTTGCCCAACGCTGCTGCTTGATTGGCAGCTGCTGTTTGATTGGCATCTGAGTCACCCTATCGACGGGGAGAGCAAAGAGCACAGGGGGTTATAATTTGTTTAGTCAGGCAAGCCTTCCAGCTTCACGTTTAGTAATTTGTACTCAAATCAAATCCTAATTTTAATCTATTCTTTTTCTCTAAACCTGAGGATTCTAATGCAGCCTAATCCTTCACAATCAGTCCCTGGGCCTGATTTATATTAATCCATGATGTATCTGTTGATAGGAACCACTCTGAGTTCATTAAACTTACTTAGCTACAAAATATATTTGGGGGTGGGGAGTAAATAGAAATCAAACTAAGTATATTATTTAACCTTCTAACTTCCTCCACACAAGCTGAAAATGTTAGTCGCTCCCTTTTCTAACGATTCCTATCATCACTGTCATGCCTCCTGCTGCCTTCTGTTGGAGACTTAAAAATGCAGTTTGAAAAAGGTTGCCCAGCATTATTATTTTTTTAATCTCCTATTCCATGATCTACTCCTAGCCAGGACTGGATGCAAAACATACATTTTCCTCTGAGCAATAATTGGCTTGTGAACATTTTCTTCTGATGTTTATATTGCTTGCTTATTATATAGTGGCAACAAGTGTCTTCAACTGTTGCTTTATGAAATGACTAAATGCCAAAAATCACTGCTTGTCAAACTTTCCAGTAAAGCTTTTTTTTTTTAAAAAAAGCATGATGTTATCATTTATGAGTGCACATTTCTATTTATGATTTTAATCTGAGGTCAGTAAGATAATATGCGAGTTAATTATCTGTACCCTCCATTATCTTAATTGAAGGAGACCACTTCATTTCTCCACTTCAGGCAAGTAAGGAAAATAGTTTTTTTCATTGGCACTTTATAGTTGGCTCCTGAACCACTTGACCTCAGAACAGTTCTCTACTCATGATAACAAATAAATCTCTAATACTGCAGAGTAATAAGAAATGTGATTGAATTACTGTCACTGAGCACCTGGCCTGTGGATTCTGTCTTATTTGTAATAATAAACTACGCTGAAATATTAAAAGAAATCTAGATATATTTTGGTAGATCAGATCATGGCACTGAAATCCATTGATGGAAGCTGTCAGGTGCAAAGAATCAGAACCACACATTATGGTCCAGTTAAGCTGATTTATTGATCATGGCTATATATACAAATTTCGTCCACTAACAGTCAGCACTAAATGCTAGATGAGAGTTCACAGAATTCAAGAGGTGTTGGATTTAGATTGTTTGTGGGAATATAACGACTACAGATTGATTATCTCTTGACTCCACTCCCAAACTCTGCCTGTCTTCCTCCTATAACAGTGGTGGCTAACCTTTTTGGGTTCCCATGCCAATAATTGCGTGCATGCTTCTGTGCTTGTGCTCATGTACCATCACCCAGAAGGCAATGTGCGTGTCCCCATGCCCCTGCGCATGTGTCTGTGACCTGTACGACCACATTGCACACTTTTGCGCATGCGAGTGCAACCTGCACAATCGTGCTGCATGCTTCTGCACATGCACATGTGTCTCCCATGCGCTGCCACACCACTGCACATGTGTGCCAGATACCTGACAATCAGCTAGCGGGCGGCGCATGTGCATGTGCAGTAGACCTTTTCTGAGTGAGCGCTCATGTGCCGTCAGTAATGGCGCTGCGTGCCACTTCCGGCACATGGGTAGTTTTAATTTGTTTGTTTTAGTGATTTTATTGTTTTAACTTTTGGTAATTTGGACTTGTTTTTTATTTGTATTGTTGTATATCTTTTGTATGTTCGCCGCCCTGAGTCCTTCGGGAGTAGGGCGGCATACAAGTCTAAATAAATAAATTAAATAAATAAATAAATAAATAAATGTATCATAGGTTCGCCACCACAGTCCTATAAAGTTGATAATACTGAAGTGTAGAGCAAAAAATGTACAATAATACATTTAAAACTCTGATGTGAATATTACATTTAAAACTCTGATGTGAAGTACATGGCAAGAAGTTTTATTTGACAATGTGCTTCTGCTCCACGCTTCATCTTTATAGTTAACTAGGGTTAAATACCAAGACCATTCCCAGTCACACTAAAGATAAAGAACATATTCAACCCAATTTATGGCCATTGCACCAGTTTCCAGTGAGAGATTCAATAATCCATTCAGTGTGCTGATGTTGACTTTTAAAGTTTATCATGGTTTGCAAGCAACATACTTCTAAGATTAACTTCTATAAATCTCCATACTGCTCAGGTTATGATTGGAACTAGATGTTTGAATACTGGCAACACATAGTGGGTCCTAAAGCTCATTATTGATTAACTGTCCCCCCCCACAAAGATCTGCAAATACAGTTGCAAGGATTAACATTTCTTTAGCTCAAAGATGATTTTTGTGTGTGTGTATGACATTAATTTGACAAGACCAACAGCAAAACTCTTCCAAAATGGGAAGAACCAGGGTTATAGCAAGTTTACAAAGTGGATGGAAGTTCTTACTTTCTTTTAATCCTTTCCATGTTCAGGATGCAATAGGAGATACAAATTCCCCAAAATTATTTGTGCATCTTATTGAATTTCCCTCCTAGCATTTTGGAAGACAGTTAAAACAACTTTATTCCATCACCTTCCTTTCGGTCTGAACATATAGCCTCTTGGGCCATATGCTCTATTGTAGTTTTAGTGTGTGTTTGTATGTGTGCGTTTTTCTGTATTTGTATGATTATTACATAGTTGTATGTTGCCAAGAGACCACATATTAGATTAAAAAACTGTAAATAAGTAAATAGATTAAGAATAGAAAAAGCAAAAATTAAAAATAAAACATATGTGTGTGTGTGTGTGTATATATATATATACTATCTATATCTATATCTATATCTATCTATCTATCTATCTATCTATCTATCTATCTATCTACTATATATATATATATGCATGGTATTCAGCTTTGTTCAAGTATTTTCCCACGTCATTATAGTTGTGCTTTTAAAGTTGTACCAATGTTTCGGCAGAATCTCATCTGCCATCAATCAGGCTTGTGTATTGGGTTCGTCTGTCTATATGAAATATAGATAGATAGATAGATAGATAGATAGATAGATAGATAGATACCATGTTTCCCCGAAAATAAGACACTGTCTTATATTTTTTTTGGCTCCCAAAAACACACTAGGTCTTATTTTCGGGGTAGGTCTTATATATTTATGGTGCCAAATAGTGGGTGTGAGTGTGTAGGGGGGGTGTTTCGCGGGTGCACGGTTGCTCCCTGAAAAGTCTTCCTGGAACTGGAGATTTACACTAGGTCTTATTTTCAGGGTAGGTCTTATATTAGGGCAGGTTTAGAAAATAGTGCTAGGTCTTACTTTCGGGGTAGGTCTTATTTTCGGGGAAACACGGTAGATAGATAGATAGAGATAGATACCTAGTCTCTGGGCCCCCAGGTCCACTGCGGAAGGCTGAAAACCTGGGGGAGCTATTTGATTTTAAAAAAAAATGAGCTAGAGCTAGCTGAAAAAAGAGGTAGAAAAGCTGCAAGATGTTTTCTTGACCTACTTTTCCTCTAATGAAATGGAGAGGAAAGCATTATTACTATGTCTTTTTCCACATGTAGATCCTAACCTTTTATAGATATCTGTGAATTTGTTTCTTTAAATAAAGGAACAGGCAGCAGTTGTCAAACTTCCTCAAGCAGTATCCCAACTTCAAAAATTGAAGAATCTGAAAAACGAGATAACTCTCTTCTGATTTATCCAGAAATATTGAATTAGATGGATTCACTAAGACTAGTTCAGTATTAGAAAAGCTATGACAAACCTAGATAACATATTAAAAAGCAGAGACATCGCCATGCTGCCAAAGGATTCGTATAGTCAAAGTTACGGTTTTCCCAGTTGGAATGTCTATATAGCTAAGAGAGTTGGACAATGCAGAAGACTGAACACCAAAGAATTAATGCTTTCAAATTGTGGTGTTGGACAAAACTCTTGAGAATCCTTTGGACTGAAAGGAGATCAAATCAGCCAATCCTAAGGAAATCAACCCTGACTATCCTTTGGAAGGACAGATACTAAAGCTGAAGTTCAAATACTTTGGCCACCAAATGAGAAGAGAGGGCTCATTGGAAAAGACCTGATGCTGGGAAAGGGGACAGCAGATAATGAGATGATTCTGAGGTGTAGGGTCTCCTGCTTGTGCAGGGTGTTGGACTAGAAACCTCCAAGGCCCCTTCCAGCTCTGTCATGCCCCTGGTGGAGACTGACTCTGAGGGAGAGGAGGAACAGCCGACAGGAAGTGTGGCTCCGGAGGTTGTGGAGGAGGCTGGGGAAGGGCAGAGGCCAGCTAGGCAGTCAGAGGAGGACCCAGGCCCATCCCCTCTCCATCCTAGGCACACAGGGAGGAGAGGATAAGGGAGAGATGTCGTCTACTGGGGAGGAGAGGGCCTTTTTATTTTATTTTATTTATTTGTCAAGCGCTTATACGATAACAGGTATAAGTATAAACATAGTTATGAATACATGAAATGGATACATATAAAAAAACAAAAAGAATAATAGGACAGGGAAGGTAGGCATGTTGGTGCGCTTATGCACCAACAGACCCCTACAGACCTCTTAGGAAAGGGGTGAGGTCAATAGTAGACAGTCTAAGGTTAAAGTTTTTGGGGTTTGGGGAAGAAACCACAGAGTCAGGTAGAGTATTCCAGACATTGACCACTCTGTTGCTGAAGTTGTATTTCCTGCAATCAAGTTTGGTGTGGTTTACCTTGAGTTTGTATCTATTGTGTGCTCTTGTATTGTTATGGTTGAAGCTGAAGTATTCATTGACAGGTAGGACATTGCAATGTATGATTTTATATACTATATTTAGATCTGACTGAAGGCGGCGTAGTTCTAGGTTTTCTAGGTCTAGAATTTCAAGTCTGGTGGCATAAGGTATTCTGTAACGAGTAGAGGAGTGGAGAACTCTTCTTGTGAAATATTTCTGGACTTTCTCAACTGTATTAATATCAGATACGTTATGCGGGTTCCAGACTGATGAGCTGTATTCAAGTATTGCTCTAGCAAATGTTTTGTATGCTGTAGTTAGTAGTGTGATATTACCAGAGAAAAAGCTACCTAGGATTAGGTTAACAACTCTTAATGCCTTTTTGCCTATGTAGTTACAGTGGGCACTAGCACTTAGATCATTAGAGATGAGTATTCCAAGGTCCATGACAGAGTTTGGATCATCAATAAGGTCTTGACTATTCAGTTTGTATTTTATTTTCTGATTTTTTTTGCCAATATGTAAGACAGAGCATTTATTTTTTGAGATTTGAAGTTGCCATTTGTTTGACCATTCTGATACATAGTCGAGGTCTTTTTGAAGGGTAGCATTGTCTGTGGTGTTGAATAGCTTTACATCATCAGCGAAGAGAACGCAGTTGCTCTTAATATGATCACAGAGGTCATTTATGTAGAGTATGAAGAGACTTGGTCCTAGAACACTGCCTTGGGGGACACCACTGTTGACAGGTACAGAATTGGATGCTTGATGACTCCTTTGATCCTCTTCATGGGCTGCAACTGTGACAACTGGATAAGAGGACGGACATGCATATGGGCGAGTGCTGGAAACAAAGTGTGGAAATATCTCTAGTTTATTGTTCCTCTCTGAGTTTGGCATCCTTTCCAGTGTGTGTTTTGATATCTGTGGAAATCTTCAAGCCCTTATCTTGCCTGGTTTGTGTTGTTTTTTGCTCTTTATAATTTAAACAGCATTTCCTCCTTCTTGTAACTGCTGGTGTGGGAGTTTTTTGTCTCCATTCAAGGATATTTGGAAGCAAAGTGAAGGAATAAAAGGAGTTTCACCTGTTTTTTGTGACTGTGTTTATTTTGTATCCCACCCTGGGTTATCACAAGCCCTATTTTGATTGATTGATTGTCATCAACACAGTGGGCTAGAGTTTGGGACTCAGGGAGACAGTGAAGGAGGAATGATGTGCTATGGTCCATGGGGTCATGAAGAATCAGACACAACTTAGCAACAACTACATATATTATATATTATATTATATAGATATATATGGCGGAACAGAAGCCAAAGTGGCATTAGGAGGATAATAGTCTTGAACCTTAATTTTTAAAATTGTTTTCTGCAAGAAGTCCTGAACTATATAAGATTGAACATAAATTAAGAAATAAAATATATGTGACTGTATCTAGAAGTGTGCTGTTTTTACTAGTCATTTGCCCTTTTGCATATCTGAGACATGTATAATATTTCTATAATGCATACTAATTCTTTTTTTTAAAATGCACTCTAAATGTTCGGCTGATGTCCTGAATTACAAGTGGGAAGGACACCTTATAGGCTACCTTTAATGAATGAGCCCATTCTCAAATTGACTCATTGCTCAGAGAATTGCTTTTATCTCTTTGTACCATTACACGAGGCAAAATATCACCCTCTAATTTCATAGAGTAGTCTTTGCTTTTTAATATTTTAAAAGAGCAAATTTTTATGTAAAAAACTCACTACCAATATAGAGAATGAGTTAATATTTTAGATACATCATGAGAAAGAAAATGAAATCAGAGTAACAAGGAGCTGTGCAACGATATATTTGCTCTGTTTGCAACAAACACAATTCATTCTGGGATGACATTGCTGTTGAGTGATGAGATGTGTTGTTCACTCATGAGATAAGTTATTTTATATTTGGATACCCATTATGTATCTGGAAATGTCTGTGTTGTTCATTGTTGCTTTGGGCAACAGTGAGAGGCTAAGTTTCCATACTACATTAGTTGAACATGCCTGCCTAAAGATTATTATGCAATTCTTATTTGCAGAGAGGGTCAGCCATATAGCAGGCAAGTAAAAATTATGTGAGAAATTAGATATATTATTAGAGAATTATTATTATTATTATTATTATTATTATTATTATTATTATTATTTAAAGTCATGTTTCTTAAATTGCAAGATTGTGAATTAGATTTAATTTAGGGATGGGCTAGAGGACATTTCATGTCCAAAACAATTGCTGTTTAATCTCTGTTTAACTAAAATTTAGTCAGCAGTCTTGACACTTCGGCGTTTGAACACTGGGATTTCTTTGTGGGATGCAATCCCTTTCATTCCATTTAATATCCCATCTTGGTCTCTAAGGGAAAATAATTGAGTTTAGGCTAGTTTTAAATAGCGATAAGGACAGGGAACACAGATGGGTATTTCATTGATTAACACTAACACTGGCCTAAGGCCTTGGTGTCAGGCATTAGATTAGGACATTACTGGAGAGAATGACAGAGTTTTGGCACTTTCTTCCTCCTCAATAACATTCTTTCACATATTAGGTTTATCCCACCCTAGGTAGCTACTTTATCATGCAGAAGGTCTTAATCCACTGATGTGAGTCTGTGTGCTTTCACTTTGATGCTGGCGCTGTTTACAAGAGTAATGCAGGCAGCGTCAGACAAAGTACTCGTGACAAGAACAACTGAATAAGGCTTTTAGATGCACAGTGGCTTGACCTAAAAAAAAAATAGAGAAGAAGATGAAGAAGGAGAAGAAGGGGGTGAATAAGGAGAGAGGGAACCTGAAGCTCTCCGAAATGAAGTTATGTTTGCATCGGGAAGAAACAGACATGAGTTTTTCATTAAGAAGACTCCACTTTACCAATCTTCTTGTACAGCACTTTATCTTTTTCTTCACCTTTGACCTTCCTTTCAGTGACTCCTCAAGGCATTGCAAATGTAAGCCTTGCGGTGTTTCTTTCAGAAGCAGGATTGCTGGTATCCCCTCTGGTGAATTTAAGCAGCTGTTGGAGTCAGCGACAAGGTTGGCTTCGAAATTGGTTGGCTGGCTGGGAAAGAGATTATGGGTCAGTCCCCAGTGCTGGAAGACAAAAGATTCAAGCAGTTCAGGATTTTTTGGATATCCGAAAAAGATTTCATGATATTTGTAAAGATCCAACAGTGTATGACTGGTTTCATGTGGCCTTAACAGCTTATAGCAAGCAAAACTCTGGGCAGCCAGTAAGTGATGTTTCAAAGCTATGTTGGGTGCCTTCCGCATAATTTTTGAGCAGTGCAATTCCTTAAAATTGTCTTATAGAATCGATAGCTTTCATAGGAATTACATATATTTGCAGAGATAACACTTGATTTTAAATCTACTTTCCATGCCAAAATAAGAGAACAAATAATTACTTTCATCATGGATTAAAGGGACTGGACCTAAAAATGGGATAAAGGCAGCTATCTGTTTGCAGATTTTTCCAGTTGAAGATAAAGAAGGCTACATTTGTTTGTCACTATTGGCATTACTGGTAGTAATGCTGATAGCTTTTCAGACTGTCTGTATACATCTTGAATCTTATTTCAATTTTCATTAAAGGTTGTCTTGTTCTATATTTATACAGGTCTTAGCAATTAAGGTGTCTTTCTGAACTTATTCAGAATGAAAGTTCCAAAATATAACTTTTCCTGAATGCAGCTAATTACAGAATTACCAATTTAATAATAAAGGGTGATTAATATATTGTATGAGGCCTGTGGTTTAAGATGACCAGATGGGCTCCTGTTCTCTATCCTCTCACTTTCAGTAGCAGATTTAAAGGAAATAAAAGAAAGGTCATTTTGGTATCATTTCCAGAGTCTGGAAATCCTTGCCTAGGAAGGCCAGGTTAGTTTTAGTTTTGTGGTTTCCTCCCTCCAATGGACATAATGTTTTTATTTTATTGGTATTGGCTTCTGTTATCTAAAACTAGAAAATTTCAATTTGGTACATGCTTTCATAGAGAAGTTTTTATTATGATATAAAACCATGCTGCTAGCTTTAATAATAATGCTTTAAATATGTTAGTTACTTTGCACACTAATTATGGTGGAAAGATAAGAAACACATGTAATAAAATATGAAATACAAGATTTCCTACAAAACTACACAGGATTCAGGGATAGGACAGCTTTAGTGAGTACAGACAGAATAGGTAACATTGGAAATGTCTGGCTAAAATAATGTGCAACAATGAATGACCAGATACTTACCCTGTCATCACAATACAGTAGCATTCCCTGTGGCCACAACACAGACTTAAGGTATTTCCCTGGTTTATTCTGTGAACAAGACCTATGAGTATGAGAAAGAAGAAAGTGGATAAATTCAATTATCAGCTTATTGTTAACAAATAGCTACATACTGTACGTTAAGTATGTTAATTGTATGACTTACTGTAGTTTGCTGTGATTAATGATTTGTTTAAATGTTCCACCAGGTATTGTAAAGGTTCTTAGTAACTCTGCTGGCTTTCAGGTTTGCTGAATAAAGGGTATTAAAACAAGAAGGCTTTCCTAAGAAGAACAGAAGGAGCATAAAAGTTGACATCAGTAAAATAAAATCCTCCGAGGAGGAAAAAATAAACAACATTAAGACCAGCACTAGAATTTTAAAAATACATTCAAAACAGGAAAAGAAATGAAGAGGCCCTTGAACGACAGAAATTTTAAAGGTGTACTAAAAGAGGATATAAATATTGTTTCATTGTTATAACACTTTTTAAACATACTTAGCCTTCATGTGTGTAATTTATTTCCTGCACATGCTTAAATTGCTTAAAGCGTATTGGGTTGTGTCCCCCAAAAATTGTAAGCCGCCCTGAGTCTTTGGAGAAGGGCAGCATATAAATGTAATTTTTTAAAAAAGTACATTCATAATGAGTATAAAAGGAGAATAAAGAGCCAGTTTGGTCTGGTGGTTAAGGCACCAGTCTAGAAACCAGAAGGCTGTGAATTCTAGTCCTGCTTTAGCTGTGAAAGCCAGCTTGGATGACTTTGGGCCAGTCACTTTCTCTCAGCCCATGCAATCTCAGAGGGTTGTTTGTGGAAAATAGGAGGTAAAAGGTATGCTGGATATGTTTGCTGCCTTAAGTTGTTTGTAAAACTGATAAAAGCAGAATGCAAATAAATAAATAAAATTTTAAAAAATGTTGGCCTAGGTTGGATTTATAAAAATTATAAAGGAATAATGGATGGAAACTGAACAAGGAGAGAATTAACCTGGAAATAAGGAGAAACTTTCTGACAGTGAGAACAATCAACCAATGGAACAGCTTGTCCTCGGAAGTTGTGGGAGCGCCATCACTTGAGACTCTCAAGAAGAGATTGGACTCCCATCTGTCAGAAATGGTGTAGGGTCTCCCGCTTGGGCGGGGGGTTGGACTAGATGACCTACAAGGACCCTTCCAACTCTGATTATCTGATTGATCTGATCTGATCGACTCCTTTGAAAAAAAAAGGAAATGATTTTTTAAAATACAGTACATATACAAATAAAATAAATTAAGTTAAGAAACTGGGAATGTTCACTAGATATTATCAAATAAATTATATTTTCTTTGGATTTTACCATATAATAGATTTCATTTTATTTCTCATAAATCATTTTCCATTTGTATAATGAATTAAAAAAACAAATATAGTTAAACATATTATTTTATGTTTATATTAAAGTATGTTTAACCAATCCGGGTTGTGATTTTCTGGGACGGGATGGCTTTTATGGGATAGTTTTAAGGGATATTTTTATGGGTGTACTTGTAATTGTAATGGGGCTTATTTAGTTTAATCTGCTTTTAAATTATTTATTGTTGCTGTTGTTTTATTTGTAAGCCGCCCCGAGTCTTCGGAGATGGGGCGGCATATAAGTCCCATTAATAAATAAATAAATAAATATATAGCTCAGCATGGGAAAGTAGGAAGAAAAGAAATCTAGCAAGTTTTTTTCCTGATTCTTTCTCTCTGTCATAAAAAACTCAAATTTTAGAGTGTGAAGTCACTTAATTCTCCAAAGACATGGAGATGAGTTTAATAGTAGGAATATAAATAGTCCTCATTTAGTGACCAGTATTGGGATTAGCAACTATTAATTTATTTATTAATAGTTGCTAATTTATTTATAATTACGCAAAGCAATTAGTGAAACTATGAAACAGTGACTGTACTTATGCTCTTACTTCAGCTTTTCTTTGTTTTACAGACCTACGGAGATCATAACTATAAATATAAATACTTTTTCATAACTGTCGTAATTGTGAGTGGTCACTGTATGAGGCAGTTGCTAAATGAGAACTACCTGCAGCAGCATGTTCTTGATGACCAGAGAAAAACAAAAACTTGCCCATGTAGTTTGGAGACAGTGAAGTTCAAAATGAATGGGATACTTCCTTAGCCTTTAACCATACCTGGAGAAGATTTAGGCTGTAATTTTTTTTTATTGCATCACTGTACCTGATTGCAACAAAAATAATGTCATATGCACCATTTTCATTTCAAGAATCAGGTGCATATTTTGGTACTATGCTTTAATTCTCAAGGTTGGAAATTATGGGAACAGTAGATTGTTCTAGTGTCCTATGAGGAAGGGGCTTGGAAAGGTAATAGAAATGCTTATTGCTATTACTTGATAATTTGGAACCTCAGGTAGCCAGATCCTTGAAAGTGTAGTTGCTATAATGCAATTGCAGCTTTGACTCTGCTCTAATTATAGAATACAACCTTGCCTTTAACCTGGAGAGCAATATGTGTGTGTGTGTGTGTGTGTGTGTGTGTGCTGAAGCAATAAAAAATGTTTCATATCTTAATATGATTAGAAAACATCAGCAATTCAGCAAACTGGATTGACTATTTAAATCCTCTTAATAAATACTCTCTTAATAAAATAAAGGCTTTAATGTTAATAATACCTGACTGGCCTGAATTTGCCATTTTTAGTTGTCTGACAATGGGCTTTTGGTATGTGAATTTCTTTCTTTGTTTCTTTCTTTTACTTTCCTTCCTTCCTTTATTCGTTCCTCTTTCTTTCTTTCTTTCTTTCTTTCTTTCTTTCTTTCTTTCTTTCTTTCTTTCTTTCTGTAGCAGAATTACAAATGAGAAATTGCTGTAGTCTTAGACATGCTAATGCAAATTAGATCCTGAGCCGATTGAAGAGGTTGAGCACAGAGATGACACTTCTTTAATCTGATTGCAGGTGCCCTGTGCAATTTGAACAAACTGGAAAGTAACATATCTGCATTTAAAAGCGGAAGAACAGTTTGGAAATTACAGACCCTCTTGGTTGCTCCTGATGATGCATTCTTACCTCCCAAATGTCTAGGGAATCTCCAAAAACCTATGTGATGCCACTTGGTTAAAGTCTTTTCAAGGGTATGGTTTAGCAAACCTTTTTGATGCCTTTTGGCAATTGGCAGATGTTCTCTATATCAAGGGATAAGCTGGGCCTGTGATTTAGGCCACTTGCAAAGGGTGTGGGATGCTCCCCTGTGGGTATCTTTAAAAGGCCATAAGCTTGAGTAGCAAATATGAAAAGGTCCGGGGCTGGTGTTAATTACTTAGAAACCACAAGGAAAGTGCTCACTGTCACAGAGTTGAGAGGTTGCGCATCCCATCTTCCATAGATAAAAGAACTGGTATGAAAACATTTTACAGCGGACAATGAAGTCCTGATTAGCATAATCTTTTGCAGTATTCCCAGTAAGCTATCCAAGAGGGAGCTGCTTTTTTTTCTCATTGCTTTACCCCCCTGGTCTCTAATATCTGGATTTAAGCAACGGCATTGTAAGAATAGATTTTGTCCTGTTTGAAGCCTAACCGTTGTGTTTTCCCGCCTTCATCTGATCATCCCAGTTGCTAGTATGCTACTTTTCAGACTGCCAACAATGGAGTGAAAATGAAGTGTCAGTTCATTGACAGAAACTTATCCTTCCTATTTTTTTTCTTAATCCAGATTTATCAGGTCTTCTCATCCCTATCCATTCTTCTAAGGGAAGCATGAGCATGACCTTTTTTTAAAAAAAAAAATCAGGCTTTTTGTGAATCTTGAAACTCTCACAAAGTTTAGTCGAAACACATGCAGACAGAGAGAAAGGTTGACTGGATTCATGTATCACCCTGGTGCCAAAAAATGGTTTGTTTAGTTGTAATTGTCGGTTTATATGAATGTATCTGGTAGGGTTGGTAAACTATAGTTCATGGCTTCATGTGTGTTGCACACTTACCTGATTATAACATATTTAGCTGAAAAAAAATGTCTTATCACATATGAATCTAATCAAGAAATTTAGATACATTTAGCCAAAATTAAAATATTTTTTTAGGGGGAGGGAAGAATCCTGGAGATTCCAAGCACAGAAATTATGTGTGTGTGTGTGTGTGTGTGTGTGTGTATGTGTGTATGCATGTATGTATATATATGTGTGTGTAATATAATAATAAAATAATTACCTGTAGTCTGTAATGGACTGGGTGGGATAATACATTGAAATAATCCACTAACTGTGAAGTGCTCATTGTGAGAGGGGCTGTAATTCTGGATGCAAACCTCTATTTTTCAGACTGAGGAAGGTGCCTATCATTAACTTCATTCATTTTTGGAAGGAAAAACACTCTAGAGCAGCTGTGGGCAAACTACGGCCCGGGGGCCGGATCCGGCCCGTTCGGCTGTTCTATCCAGCCCACGGAGCCGAAACAGCGGAGGGTTCTCTTGCTCTCCCAGAAGGCTAAGTGAAGTGATCTAACTTTGAATTTATATTAGTTCACACAAGCACTCCATCCATGCTTTTGTTCTGGCCCTCCGGTCCAGTTTAAGGACCCATTGTGGCCCTTGAGTCAAAAAGTTTGCCCACCCCTGCTCTAGAGGGTGCATGAAGTAATTTTTGGGGTGGATTACTGCAAATCGCTCTACATGGAATTCTTTCTATTTCTAAAGAAACTTTATTTTGTACTAAATCAGTAAGCAATTTGTTTCTGGAAGATCACAAAGAGACAGTGCTATGCCTCTATGTTTAAAGCACTACACTGGTGACCAAATCATTTCCAGGCACAATTCAAAATTCTGGTCATCGCCTTTTAAAACCCTATGTGATCTAGGCTATTTTGGGGATTCCCATATAAGCTCTCTTGCTTACAGAGATTTCTCTATAGTTATTGCCAGCTCATCCAGCCCCAACTCAGATCTTCCCTTTTCTGTTGCCTTCCCACCTCTTTGCAATGCATTCCCTGCAGAGGTGATGAGTATAACATCTTTTTAACCTTTTAAAAAAGGCCCTTAAGATGTATTTAACTCTGTTTCCTTGCTTTCACTTGCTTGAGTTGTTATTTTAAGTTTTGTCTTTAAGGGTTTTTAAATTGTAAATTGCTGATAAACTTGGTAAATTGGCAGAAAACCTACTTAATTAACTAAGATGAATACAACTTCAAGCAATTTCTCCTCTCCCTGCCTTTATAAGATGAGCTGATATGAAAAACATTTCTGAGATCTGGAAAAAAAATCGCATCCCAAAACTGGACAATTATGAGCCTCAGGATGGCTTTATGGAGAAAAACTTGCTCAAATAGAGATGAAAAGGAGAATGAAATTGGCCCTAGGTTAAAAGGGTAAAAGCTCTGGATGCTGCTCTGTCTAACAATTCAAAGGGATGGAAAATCAATAGAAACTACACACTAAGAATCCCTGCTAGTATCCACTCTATATTTATTGTTCCTAAATAGCCAGTTCATTAACATCTTCACCCAGTCTAAAAGTAACTGCTCAGCCCTTTTGGAAAAACTGAATATTCACACTTTGTTTCTTATTTCAGTTTGGTGAATGAATCTATATTTACATATGGTTTAACATATAGTTTAACACGACTCTCTCAGTTGAGTTCCTTGTGTTGTAATTTGGTAAGTACTTTGATCCCAAGTGTCCTAGTTTATAGCTAAGTATCAACAATCAAGTTAAAGCTTTGTTGCTGCAAGGATACCTTAAAGGTTTCTAAAAGTTGCGCAGCTTCTCTCCAGAGTTGCTCAAATTATAACAATAAGTCCAAGATCAGGAAATTGTATGAATGTTTCAGAAGCTTTTCTGTTGTACAACTGAAGATTGTCTCTATTGTATATGTAAACTGCCATTTGGATTCCAGCAAGGAAGTGCAAGATGGGATTGCTTCAGGGCAGATTCTATGGATCTGATACACACATACCATGAATAATTTTGGCTGTCTGATAAAAGGCAAAACAAGGGTTGGATAGACATGAAAATAACTTAACATGAAAAAAGAGAGAAAAGAAAAATAGGAAAGGAAAGGAAGGTTTCATGTTTTATTTGCTCTGTTTTCTTGTTATCATATTAACTAGGTTTTCGGTTTATCATGTGAGCCAATGTGGATATTTTTAATTAAGTGATATGGAAATAGCATATGTGTATAAATAATTGTCATCATGCATCTATTAATGGAAACTAAATAGTTTGAGTTTAAGATAAATGTCTCTGAATGTACAACTACAGCTACATACATCCGGGGAACTCTAGCCAACATTTCTTTTTCCTTAAGGACTGTAAAGCAAAAACCGCAGGGAAAATCAAACAATTTATAGAATATTTCATTAAAAGACAGACATCTTGTTACAATATCAAAGGAAACTTGTCATCTTTGAGAATAATTGGAAATGGAAAACATGCTTAACAATACTGTACATACATAGCTTGTTGACTTTTTCAAAATTGGGAACAAAATCCCCAATATTTTTGTATTTTGAACAGAACTGAAAACAAGAACAAAATATAATGTTAGCCCAATTTTCAATAGGCAGGGATGACCCAACAGCAGAGATATTTGTCTACAATAGCTGTCATGTACTGTACTGTACTAAAGTTAAAGGGAGTCTGTATCTTTTTTTAAAAGGTTCATGGCTATAGAAATATTGATGGTTGGCTAATACATGCCTTTCCAATGGTAAATGCAAACACCAAGGTATGGTTTTTGTTAGGTATGCAGGTTTAAAGTCATTGGTTTAGTTTGAACTGTTCTTGTAAAATGTAAGAAATGATTGGTTTAAAAAGTGCGGGAAAACCCTACATTCTGATTGGCTGGCAACTGCGGCTGCTGGCTATAAGTAGCAGCCGCAGCCCAGCCAAAGTGGGTTCATTCTGAGCTGTAGTCACTAATAAACAAAGAGCTTGAAGCACTCCGCGTCTGTCTCTTCATGCAAACTTAACAGTTTTCACCTATGAATGATCTAAAAAAAGAATTATATTATAATTAGATCCTTGATCTCAAAAACATCGTTTTTGTTGTGGTTAGCTGGCAGCAGGTGAGGATGGCTGAGGAGAGCGAGGACTCAGATGAGGCACCAGGACCAATTGGAAGTGGACTGCTGCCTTCAGAGATTGTGGGGGCTGGCAGCAGTGATGAGGAGGTTCCCGAGGAGCCTGTGCCAAGTGTGCATGCATGCAGGATTGCTCATAGGAAAGAGCAGTTACAACAGCATGGGCAACTCGGGAGTAAGGCTGCAAGGTAATGGCCCCTCCTTCAAGAAGATAAAAGCCAGCTGTGAAACGAACATACTTTGCAGAAGGCAAAGACGTTTTGAAACTCCAGTCTCGTGGACATTCCAGTATCCTGAGTTTGTATTTGAAGATTCTTATTTTGCAAATTATTTCTTGTCTGTTATCTTTTGGCAAGTCTTGCACATTTTGGCAAGGCTTGTGCTTATCACAGCTAATTATTTTGTAAAAGCATTACAAGGTTTCTGTTCCTTTTGGATTGTGTTTGATTTATTGGAAAAGGGTGTGGGTCAGAACAGTTTTTCTTAAAATTTAGTTCAAGTGACAAAAATAATTAGTACAAAATAATTAATTACCAGGAACAAAAGTGTGGTTCTACCAAAATACAGCTTCTTTCCTGAATTTTGTATATTGAATATCAGTCTCCACAACTTGAGCTTAGAATATTCTTAAGAGATATATAAGCAAGAGGAGATTGTCACTGGGCCATTCAGAGAGATGCAGGAATCGTGTGTCATCTGTATTAGTTACAAAAAAGATGCTCCAGCCTAATGCAACTGGACAGGTTCAGCACTACCTCAAATTAATTTGCCTCGTCAGTGATCTGAAGCATTTGCCCACTTGTAAACATTGTAGACACCTTACCCTCAGCTCTGCAGCCAGCTGACACAAAAAATTGAATCAGATCCATGCTGCATCTAAATTGTTGTCAGATATCAGATACAAGAATAAATGCATTTCCCCTATTGTGTTTCAGCCATCACCTTGGGTTATGTCAGCATTCAGTGACTGCTTTATGGCCGATGATGTCTTTCAGAGAGAAATGCAAATGGTCTGTAATTTATGTGACTAATGGATGATGGAGCCATCACTGAACAGGTAAACAACCTTCTTATTCAGCACTAACCATCTTGCTGCCTCCATGCCATAGAATTTACATAATTGTTTTAAGCCATTGAACAGAATTGTTACATTTAATTATACCTTATTGTGGAAGATTTATGGCAATATTTGATTATATCTGAGAGAGTGTTAACTGAGGTACAAATAGCTGGACCTGCTGCGAAATAGAAGAAGGGCTGCCGAGGAGCTCATTATAACTTGGCTAAATAAAAACATTTTCTCCTTTCAGAAGTAATTCATAATAAGGTGCATTTAAAGGGTCAGAAATAATGAGCAGTTAAAGCTTGCTAAACATATTAGGGAGTAAAGATTCATGTCAAACAAAGTAAGGAAAGGAAATATAGCTATAAATATGATAGATTCCATGTGGGAAGAAAAGAGTTTGTGTATACTTTCCCCTCCTAGGATATATAGCTTTAGTTGTCATTGCTAGGACTCATAATTCTTTTTTTCCAGACAAACCAATATTTTAATTTATTAAGAGCAAGGAACCAAGTAACTGAAGCTACAAAATATTCAACTAGAAGATACAAGATGATCTAGTCATTAAGGCATCAGGCTAGAATAAAATAAAGTAAGTATTCACCACAAGGAGCCAAGAATGGTAGACAATCTGATGTCCCGGATGTTTTAGACTTCACTAGTTGTTTCCTGACCAGATTCTCTACCATTTTGAGGCTTTCAGAATTTTTGCCTATACCTTGTCATGATCAGATTGCTTCCTCCTGGAATCTAAACATGAAATGAGTATAATTCTGTGTAGGTATTGGGACCTATCAGAAAGATCTATTGCTGGAAACTAATGGATCTGAGGGAATTCTGGTATAGAGTTTGTGGCTCTTGAAGCCCTGGTCATTCTCTTAAGTGTGAGATCAACTGATACAATTGTAGGCAGTCCAGTCATTCCTTTGAACAAAGAACATTTATCCCCTTTGTATACATTCAATCTGAGGACACTGAAGCAAAGTGCGAAATTATGAGTATGCCAGGGCTGGAAAGCTTGCATTAAATCTGATTTCATACTACTAAGCATTTATTATTCAGTTTACTTTGAAGGGAGGATGGAAGCAAATAGTAAGTATCCTCCCTCTCCATTATGTTCTTTTAGTGTCAACCATCAGAGCTTAACAATCCAGGGTTTTTTTGATTCATGACATGTAGTAGCGGAAAAATCAAATGGACCCCTCAGTAGTTTGTGAGGATATGTTTGTATAACATTGTGATATCAAAAGCAGTTGTATTTGTCTTCACAATCTTGACAATTACATTTGAAGGCACTGAACTGGTCATACGTGGTCAGATTCTTTTGGAAGTTTGGGAGCTGAATTTCAATTTTTTAAAAAACTGCCATTGTGAAAAAGATGACTGGATGGAGTTAACATGTGTGTTCACCACTTCCTTTCATTGCTTATTATATTTAATACATATTACATTTACCAGACTTTTAAATTCCTCCTTGAGAGAAATAAATGGTCTCATTTCCATTAAAGGAAATGTATTGAGATAATAATCTGGGTAATAACAACAACTGAACTTTGAAATCTGAATGAACTGTAGGCCTCTTGGCCAACATCCAGCTTCTTAATCAAGGTGCTTAATCAAATCCAGACACTCTGGAGGTTTATATTTATTTCACTTATATGACCATTAGTAGATCAGATTCTTGTGAATCGTAAATTCAAATAAACTCATGTTTTTCAACTTTATCCTGGCTCATGATTTCCTGCACCTGACAGAACTCACATAATATATGAAATGCACAAATCACAGTGATATTCAGATTTTACATGGGCGTGTTCTCCTTGGACACAGACACCCCAAAAATAACTGTGGAGGACAGCACCCAATGACCAGTAGGTCATACTACAATAAATAATAATAATGGAAGAACTTATCAGGTAAGAGTTTTGGTGAAAATTATGTAGCATTATGAATGAATAGAGAGACAATATCCCATTAGATGACATAAATGGATGCATTGGAAGAAGACATGTATGTGATTAAATAATGTCCATTTATATATACAGGCATCAAATATAAATCTAAAAATGATTGATTTGATTAGTTATTTAAAACAATAAATTCATGAAGATACAAAGGTGAGGCATTTTGAATGTGAGCACAACACTTTTTGATAGCAACTTTAGGGGCCCCATAGGAAAAAAAATTGGCATAGAAAAGGAGAAAGGGAAGGAAGCAAGAGTAAAAGTAGAATGTTTTTAAGAAATATGAAAATTGGTAACTTGATAACATTTTCCAACAAAATACATGGCAAATGAATGTAAGGTATAAGGATGTGGAAATTTGGAACAGCACGAAAAGAATTGTGCTGCAGACTCCACTTTGCATGGAGGTCATAGTTCATTAGTCATACTAATGGAATTATTAAAAAGGATGATTGGTGGAATTATGAGGTGAAAAAGGCTATGGTTGAAAAAAAATGCATAATGAGAATGAGAGAAAGATTTGTGTAGTGCATATATGAAAGAAAGGGAATACAAAAGGGAAAGGGAAGGAAAATAATAAAATTAAAGAGAGCAACAAACAATTAAGATTCAAAAAGCAGAGAAAATGCATTGTGATTTTGATGGAAATAATTGTTTTGGAAGAGGGCCAAACAAAGAGTACTCTATCCAGCAGATGAAAAATTAAAGTAATGACTGATATTTCTGCGACATTTTCCTATTGACAAAGGTTTTTTTACACTATAATTAATAGATAAGGGTAAGTTCAAAACTCTTTAGTGAATACTTTTTACCAGGGATGGGATCCGACCGGTTCTGTTGTTCTGCGTCACGTACGCATGCGCGAGTCACGAGAGTGCAATTTATGACCTGCTGAGCTGCCCGGACAGCTGAGCAGCGCTGCGTGCGGGGGTGCAGCTGTTGGAAAAGCCCTTTTTTTTCCTGCTTTTTCAACCACAGCTATGCCACGCAAAGCAGCTGAGTTGAAAAAGCAGGAAATAAAGGACAGGTAAGAGCCCGGGTGGGCAGGTGGATCACAACAGCAGCAGACACAGAACCGGTTCTGTGTCTGCTGCTCTTCAGAGCTACCAGTTCTGTAGAGCCGGACAGAACCGGAGAATCCAACCCCCGCTTTTTACTCTCAGCTCTATTTGTTTCACGATGATAGCCACTGGAAGCAAATGTGAATAGAAAGTTAATCCAAAGACACAAACTGTTATGTATGCAGGTTTGAATGTCATTGGTTAAGTTTGAACTGTTCTTGTAAAATGTCAGAAATGATTGGTTTAAAAAGTGCGGAAAACCCTGCACTCTGATTGGCTGGCAACCGCGGCTGGCTATAAGTAGCAGCTGCAGCCCAGCCAAATCGGGTCTGTTATGAGCTGTAGTCACTAATAAACTCTTCACTGAAGCACTCTGCGCTGACTCTTCATGCAAATCTAACACTGGCGACGAAGGTGGGATCCTTCCGAAGAGAAGACAACGGGAGAACAAGCTGAGAGAGATGGCTGTGCTGAACACCCCCAGCCCGTTCGATCCGATGGCAGAAGACTGGGAGATGTATGCAGATCGTTTCCAAATGTATTTGAGGGAAACGATCTCGCCGACATTTCCGACAAGCGGAAGAGGGCGGTCTTTCTCACCCACTGCAGTCCGCCATTTTCAAGATGGCAAGGCATTGGCGGAGCTGCAGATGTGAAGGTAATGGACTGGCCCGACTTAGAAAAGTTATTAAGAGCCCATTACGCCACAAGTATCGTGCCTCATTAAGAGACATGAATTCTACCGCGGGATCAAGGGAAAGCGAAAACGTTAATGACTTTGTGGCAAGTTTAAGGGACATTGGGGTGCATGTGAGTTTATCAACTTAGAAGAGGCCATGCGATCGATTTGTTCTAGGCCTAAAAGTCAAGGTTTTGCAGAGCAAATTATTAATGAAACCTAAGATCACGCTTAAGGAGGCCATAGAAGAAGCTTCTTCAGCGGAAGCTACCAAGTCCCCAGCAGCAGCCATGAAGAAAATTAACAAGGCATAAGCCATCCTGATGTGGAAAAATCCACAACAACCCATTGAGCAAATAGATTCTGATTCAGACTGTAGTGAGGTGGAGGAAGGAATTTATAGACTCAGAATGGAGAAGAAAAGGAAAGACCTTGGAAAAAGAGGCAAGACTTTTATTGCAGAGGTTGTGGGGGCCACACTGAATGCAAGTTCCTAGATACCATCTGCCTCCGTTGTGAAAAAGAGGTCACCTAGCAAGAGTCTGCAAATCATCCAGAACTCCACCAAGCAGAAAGAAGTTTCCTGACAAAGAATTCAAGCATAACAACTTCAGTGAGAAAATGGGGCAGCACAGAAGCAAATGGGAAAAGTGAAACTCATCAAACAGTCACCATTGGTCATCTTCACCCTTAAGAAGCAGAAAAGTTCATGTGAAGGTACTTATTGAAGGAAGGCCTTGCCAAATGGAAGTGGACTCAGGCTCTTATTTATCTATGGTGTCATGGGACACTATTCACAGGCTACTTCCCAACATTCAGAAGAAACATTTCCAGAAGCAAGCACTGACTCTTAAAGACTACCAAGGGAACAAGATTCCAGTAGTTGGAACAAGAGAATTCAACAAGTTCAAAGGCCACACCAAACGCTTGCCCCTGACCATCTGGACAAGGACCCCAAGCTTGCTGGGACTTGAGTGGTTCAATCCACTAGGCATCGAGGTGACTGGCATCAATCACATGAGCAACACTGAATGGGAGGAGGCCTTGAAGTCTGAGTTTCCAGAGGTCTTCAGCGAAGGATTGGGCAAGTATATGGGGACCCCTATCACTTTACAGTCTTTGCCAAATTGGATCTGGCCCAGGCATATCAACAACTAACAGTTGATGATGCCACTGCAGAGGCCCAAACCATTGTGACTCATAGAGGTGCCTTCAAATGTAAAAGGTTACAGTTTGGAGTAAGCGTGGCACCAGGCATTTTCCAAAGCCTTATGGAAAGGATGCTCCAAGGACTGCCAGGGGTAGTGCCTTACTTTGATGATGTGTTAATCTCTGCTGAAAATGACACTCAATTACAAGAGAGACTCAGAGAAGTCCTTACCAGATTCAAGAAAGCAGGGTTAAAAGTCAAGGAAGAAAATGCACTCTTAGAACTGACAAGGTTGAGTTCTTGGGCTATATGATTGACAAGCATGGCATCCATCCTACAGATGCCAAGGTTCAAGCAATCAAAGAAGCCCCTAGACCAAAATGCAAAACAGATTTGCAAGCCTTCCTTGGACTTATTAACTTTTATCACATGTTCCTACCTCAGAAGGCAACCATTGCAGAACCATTACACAGATTACTTGACAAAAATCTGTTTGGGTCTGGGGAGGAAGGAACAATCAGCATTTAACAGTATTAAAAGACTAATCACGTCTGATGCTGTACTGATACAGTTCTCTGAGAATTTACCTGTTGTACTGACTTGTGATGCATCCCCTTTGGAGTGGGGGGGTTTGAGCCACAGGCTTCCCAGTGGGAGGGAAGCCCCTATTGCATTTTACTCTCGCACCTTGACCAAAGCAGAGAGGAATTACAGCCAATTGGACAAGGAAGCATTGGCAATTGTTGCAGCTATCAAGAAATTTCATGAGTATTTATATGGGAGAACATTTACCATTGTCACAGATCACAAACCTTTGTTAGGCATTGTGGCAGGAGACAAACCTACACCCACTATCCTGTCACCAAGAATGCTGAGGTGGACTGAATTTCTTGCTGCTTATTCATACAAACTTATCCACAAGCCTGGCAAGGACATTGGACATGCTGATGCCTTGAGTCGTTGCCCACTTCCTTGCCACAAGGAGGACTTTGAACCTGAGGCACACACCTTTTTCCTAGAAACTGTTGCCAAGCTTCCAGTACATGCTGCTGAAATTGCCAGAGAGACTGCCAAAGACACTTTATTGGCTCCTGTTATAGGCTGGATTAAGAAAGGTTGGCCTCTTCAAGATCTACCTCACCTTGCCCAACCTTTTAAATCCAGGCAAACTGAATTATCTGTATTAAGAGGATGTATTTTGTGGGGTAACAGGGTGGTTATTCCTGCAAAACTGCAAAAAGAGGTTTTGGAAATGTTACATGAGGGTCATCCTGGTATTGTAAGGATGAAGGGATTGGCCAGGAGTTATGTATGGTGGCCAGGTATTGACAAAATGGTTGAAAACTGGGTTGCATCTTGTCCCAACTGTCAGGTAGTCAGGCCTGCCCCACCTCGCCCCCAAACAGGAATGGGAATGTCCTAGGGGCCCATGGTCTAGGATTCACATTGATTTTGCTGGCCCTACCAGAGGGCACACCTTCCTTATTATAGTAGATGCATATTCCAAATGGCTAGAGGTCATCCCTATGGCATCCACCACAACTGATGCTGTCATCAAGCAGCTTAAAAGCTTTTGTAACCCACGGGTTACCTGATGTTCTTGTCTCTGACAATGGCCCTCAATTTACATCCAACCTTTTGAATCCTATTTAGCACAACAGGGTATCAGACATGCCCTGACTGCCCCTGGGCACCCTTCGCTAACGGCCAGGCTGAACGATGGTACGCTTTTACCAAGGAAAAGCTTCAGCAATTGGGTCCTGGGGACATCACTGAGAAAGTTGAAAACTTCTTAGTGTTCAGCACATCACTCCTAACCCATCAACTAACTTATCCCCAGCAGAGTTGTTGATGGGTAGGAAACTTAGGTCTCCCCTTGACCGCCTTCATCCCACTTATGCACCCAACGCACCACTTGATTCCACTAGCAAAGTTCGCGTTCAGTGTGGGTGATTCTGTTTATGCTAAGAACCTTATGGGTGAACCTTCATGGATTCCTGCTGAAATAACTCAAATCACTGGCCCTCATTCTTACAGGGTACAGAGGATGGTGTCCTCTGGAGCAGGCACATTGATCAGTTAGATCCAGATTACCTCAGGAACATCGCAATTGTTCCTCTCTAGTTCCCATACCTAATGCCTTTTCTAGGGGAAGGGGAGGAGCATGAGGATAATCAGAAAGCAAGAATCAACCCCATGTGTAATGAGCCATTACACAGGAACCATCCCAAAACCTGTCACAATGCCAAAATCCATCCTTACAAGTGGAAGATTGCACATCACTACCTGACTTGGGTGCTGACATTGGGCTGGAGATGGGTTGGGAGGAGAGACCAGATTCTAACAATCAAACAGGGTCTTCTTTCACAGGAAGTCCAACTAGGGAAATGTCAACAGACACATTTCCCTCTCACTGGGTGAGAACGTTAAAACTTCTGAACCACGAAGGTCTCAACGTACGTAAGAGCCCCACCTATTTAAAGAATACATTAGATAGGTTGGGGTTTGGTATGGACTGAACCTAGTGGGGAGGGGTGTTATGTATGCAGGTTTAATGTCATTGGTTTATTTGAACTGTTCTTGTAAAATGTCAGAAATGATTGGTTTAAAAGTGCGGGAAAAACCCTGCACTCTGATTGGCTGGCACGGCTGCTGGCTATAAGAAGCAGCCGTAGCCCACCACGGGTCCATGAGCTGTAGTCACTAATAAACTCTTCTGAACACTCTCTGACTCTTCATGCAAATCTAACACAAACCATCTTATTTTTCATCACTTGATTGTCTGTTTGGTTATATTGGAACCAGAGATACATGTAGTATTTTTATAGAACTAGTTCAATAATCAGTCGCATAAGACATCTTTTGAGTGTTCACTGTCAAAATAGAAAAAGAATTCACCGTGGGCCTGACATTTTTTATACTTTCATTCATTTGGGACCCTGAAGGACAAGTACTGTATATCACATTTGTGCTAAATGCAAGTGCAATTCTTGATGTAATCTGGATCTCTGCTTTATTATTTGCTGGTTTTGCATTTGTGTTCAAGTGCAATTGTTGTTTCTGTCCTCCCACCTGGAAGCTTGGAGGTTGAGAAGAGAAGGGCATAGTGATAACTTCCCTGAAAATAAGCTCTCCTGTTCTTATGCCTTTAAAGGTTTAGAGCAACCCTGAAAATGAACAGTTGACAAATGAACTGCACAACAGGAATTTCATATCCAAACAACGCCTTGGCAAATTTTCTCCAAATAACGTACTGCACTTGCTGACATCAGCAGCTGTTTCTGAATGATTCATGAATAGAAAAAGAGGCAAAATTAATTGGATAATTTCTTCCCAATGAATCATATACACACACCGTTCTATTCCTAAAAGGTTGCTTGCCCTTGAACTACTCTGATTTGCTGCCGTTAGCTACCTGTGGTTTGCCGCCAACATGGCATTGCGACTTTTTTCTGCATATTTGTATGGATCGTATAAGACATAAGCATGTATTTGTGTTCTATTTGTGTGTTTGTGTCCAACCCCCACACCAGAACTACTTTTGTCTGAAGTCAAAAGACTGGAAAGAAAACTGAGCGACTGAGGACACAGTCTACCCTTCAATTTATGTGAACATCAAAAACATGCAAAGTGTGATAGTTTCATACGTTCAGCTGTTAAGGCATATTTTAAAGAAGAAGAAAAAAACAAAATGAAGGAATAAGAGAGCTGCCACTCAGAATGCTATTCAAATAAATATATAAGATAAACAGTTCACGGAAGGTTATGTAGCTGAATTTTCAATCGGATATACCACAGGCTGTCAGAATAACTTCTTTCCATTAACCAGATTTGTTGCCCAAACAGGCAAAATAGGGCACCACTCAACCAAATATTATTGCGGTCAATCCCGATCTATTACATTCAAGATTTACATTGGGGCTCTTCCTGGTTAGTCTATTCGATGCACCATAATAAATAATAGTCACTGCATCACTGATTATCAATGTAATATATTCACTATACTGAGCTGCTGACACAGCAGATCAAGAGTTGACTTAGCAGTATTACTCCAGCCTCTTCTCAGACTTGGCTTGAGAATGAAACTTATTCAGACAGTAGAGAATATTTCATTCTTCTTCATCGTAGCATACAGTCAAAAGTACAGTAAAAGATGGTGATAGATAGCTGCATTTCAATGCCTCTCATTTGCTATTTTGACTCCATCCACTTCCCTTTTGGGATATGGCTTCCTTCTCTACTTTAGATTTATATTAGATGTAATTCTAGCCAATTGAGGATCACATAGTGAATGTAATGTTATCACAACACTACATAGCTAATCAAATAAAGATGTTATTAAAGGCAAAAGCCAGCTCCTGGGAGTTAAGAGCAAAAGTATAGCAAAATAGGACTATTATTGCCCAAAATAAAAAGTGTGTATATAAGGGGTCATTTTTTTAACATTGTAGAAGATCTTCGCACATAACCAGTGCTGGCCTAGCCCAAGAATGCATATCTCCAATAATGTCATGCTTTAAGATATATATACACAACTGAATGCTTTGTACAATCAAAAAGAAGCCCCATTTGTCATGCTTCTGCAGATATGCAAATCTGCAAGCACCAATTATATCTCAACAACAATAATAAAAATAGTTAAGGTTACTGCATTTGAGGAAAAGAACAGCCTTCTTTCTTGTCTTGGAAGCATGGAATTCCCCGTCTTATTTGGCAGGTCAGATTACCTCAGGGGTTAAGGGTTTAGAGCAGAGGAAACATTTCCTAATGTGAAGCTTTCTGAGGAAGTAAACCTTAAGGAGTCTTGTTCTCCACAGAGGAGGAAGCAGAGAGCAACTTTCCCTAAGTCTCCCTGCATACTATGAGAGAACCACTCCTATGAGAGAGTGGTGGGAAGCACAATGCAGAAAAGACCAAGCTTGGTTGGGGCAGAAGGAAATGGAATGATTTATCATAGGCTGGATACAAAGATCCTAACTCAACATTCTACAATCTTACATGGATGAACTCTCAGATTTCTGTAGCCAACATAGAAAGTCCTGAAAATTCCAAGAGTTGAAGGCTACTCATCTGGAGAATACTAAAGTTGAAGAAGGCAGGACTCAGAGCTGTATGGAAATTCACTGCTTTGATGTTCAATTATATCTGTAGAACTTCAGTTGGATTTTAATATGCCCAAATGATTTGAGAGCCATTAAATAGCACTAAAGACTGGAATTGCCTCCCAGAACATCTGCTTTAGGGATGGGTAGAAGATAGCTGGAGAACTATTGTTAGCTCAGGTGCGATTTGTGACAAATCAACAAAAGTGCAGCTGCTAAAATAGTCTCTCTCCATCTCTAATTGCTGAAAAGAAAATGTGAATTGGAGGAAATTTAAAAGTAGTGTTTGTGTGAAAGAAGCTATGAGTTCAGTTTTCTTGAGATCAGTATGTTTAGTGGTACTTTGCACTACTATGGTACTTTGTAGTTTGGTGATCAGTGTTCATAGTAAAACAAAGTAGATTGACAGAACTTCCGCTTCCTGTTTAGTGTGTCATTCTGAACTTCAACGATTTTTTTAGATTCTCCCACCTAGAGCCCATATTTTCTGTGATGTTTTGTGATGCATCTCTTCTAGCCTCACCCCCTCACCCCTAATAATAAGGCTGTCCCAGGACAGAGTTTTCCAGGACTTAATTTTTCCTCAAATTATTTTGATTGCAGGTGTTTCATCTTTGGCCTAAAACCCAATATATTTACTCTACCACAAATACTGTAGTGGTATTTTTTATAATGGTGGAAGATTGTAAAAAAAATCTTACTTACTGAATAAGTATGTCAGCAAATTCAAAGCATTATTGTTTGGAAGCTACATCTCCCAAATTTAGAAAATCCAGTCTCAGTATGAGGCCATATGTCCTCCAGTGATCCACCACAGCTCAAGGGGAAAGTTTTAAATCTCAGTGGTATAGAAGACAGTATTTTATTGCTATGCATTTTTTAATCAGGGCAATTTACCAAAACTATAAAAAAAATACCTGCTTGATGCCTATTTGTGCTTTTCATCTAGCAATATTCTTTCGTTACAACTATTAAAGATCCAGAATACTCTACTTTCTTTGCATTTAGCCCTTCCATCACTGTTCCTAAAAAGGTAGCAAATTATTCTGAGTTTTGTTTTGTTTTCTTCTTGTGTATGCTTTTGTTTAGAATGTCTGCCTTTCTACCGCTCTCTCTCAACACTCTCCCTCTCACACAGATGCGGGGGAAGAGAAAAAGGAGACATTTTCTGTGGTGCTAATGTATTTTTTTCCCTGGAAAATGTGTAAATAGATATGAGCAAACTGTCTAAAAGTTATTCAGCTACCCAGTGAACCATGTAATCTGTTGGTTCATACAGACAACAGATAATAGAGTGAGATATTTCCTTTACATTGCCTGGGTAGAGTCTTGGCGCAAAGAGTCAATTTGTGTCCTGTCAGGGCATGTTACAACACACTATATTATCACTTTAGGAACAGGCAATTTGGATAATGAATATATGATTTAAAGAGAAAAAAATGAAAAGGCTATTTAGCAGATTAGATATCTGTGAAGTTAGAAATTTTGCATCTGGAATTTTGTTTTATGTCTTCTTAATTCTGATTAGTTATGCCTATTTCCTTGGCTGTAATTGGCATCTCTCTTGGCAAGACTTCCCTTATTCACTGTGCCACACATAATTTAAAGTAAATCTTATCTTTCTTAAACTTCCTACATTCATAGTTCTGTCTATTTTAAAATTATCCTCTGGATAGGCAGCATGCTGCTACACATGCCCAGGTTGCCAATGGAATTGGCCTTTGTACAAAAAAAAATCTAACTCTAAAAGGAAAATGTGTCACTAGAAATTTTACATTCCCCTGATGTCTAGTAATGTAAAATAGGTTCATATTATTGCATATTTAAGATAATAATTAGAGGCATCTGTCTAACTTGACCTAGCTAGGATAAAGGTTTTTTTTAAAAAACAAGGGAAGTTTATAATGCTATATTTCACTCTACCATCAGACTTCCAAAGTGCATTTAGGATCCTTCCAGACTGGGGTTTTGCACTTCCCCCAAACCAACTTTGCATAATATGCCTGACCAGTAGCTAGGCAGACTTTTCCCCCCATTTTTACTTGCATTAATTGGTCTGTACTCTGTAGACATCTATTTTTGCCTCCTGAAAATGCTTCAGGTGTCTATATGGAGTCTAAATGCATCCTTGGAGATCTTGTGCTAGAGATGGTTGTTTTGCTTTGCAACTTGCCAGATTCTTATTTTTTGAAACAAAAAACCTTAATAAAATGACATTTTAAAAATTAGATTGGCATAGATAGATGTCAGTGGGTATCGTGTTGCTTACTATTAAAAGCAATATAAATATAATATAAATGACTGCCACCTAATATACCTACTGATTTCATTGGGGCTTTTGTAAGCACAACTATGGGCGCAGTCAAATGACGCTTCTCCTCCTTCGAAATGGGCAGAAGATTCCTGCCTGATTTTTTTTTGAAATCAGAACAATATTGTTATTAACAGTATTATTTGAAAAATGATTGGAGAAAGTCCTAAGGATGTGGAGAATCCCATTGAAATGTTTATGATATTTCTTTATAGTTCCTTTGGAAATCCTTTTCGGGCTAAATTCATCAATAGCCTAAGCAGTGATAAGTCATGATACCTACAACTCTTGGCTTACCCAATATCCTTCAGTTGTTTTGCTACATTTGCTGCCAATTTTGCTTAGGGCAAATTTCAGAGGCAAGTTGAGAAAATTGAAAGAAGATGTACAAATGGTTCTAATAGCAAAAAGGAGGAGGACGTTGTCAAGTAAACGGCTTGATCTAAATTTTTTGACCATACTACAATGGTCAAAAGACATAATCCTTTTTGTCCTTTGGTAAATACAGGAAAATCTTGGGTCATGACACAAAATACTGTCTTATTTTGCATCTTCTTCTATCTTCTATCCCCGTGCCTGCATTGTATAGTTATTGTGTTTGGGCCGCATCAGAAAACAGCATGAATACATTCTTATGAGTATTAGAACACGTATGGAAACGAAGAGCCCCCACTGACCCTTGTAGTCTTTACTGATCACTTGTGTTTGTTGTAGTAGGAAAGCAAACACAAGCACAGAAGTGTTACTGAACAGCAAACCCTTCAAAAAATTCACCAGTCTTTTGTACTGAAGTTGCAGAGCGGTTGGGGGCCCCCCTTTCAGACAGCGTACTTATGCAAGTATTAAGAACTAGCCGAGATAAGAAGTGAAGCTTAGGAGACCTTTATCATTAGCTGCTAGTGGTGGAGATTAGTGATGCAGCTATGGGATTACTGATGGAAAGAGGGCTAGTGCCAACTAATTGTTCATTAATGCCTGAAAAAAATAAGATAGTGGTAGTCAAAACTCACCACTCTTTGTCCCTTCAAAGTAAACTAGAAATTGGATAGGATTGTAAGTGACGATCCTGAGGTTTGAAGGAATACATTTAATTTCAGTTTACAGAGCAAATGATTGTTGGTGCAATTCAATAATTCACCAACCATGCACTTCTATGACAGAAGTGGGGAGATTCTGAGGCTTGAAAGATCTTTCCTTTTTTTGAGCCAGAATTCAAGAAAGTTACATATCAGAATCAAAGTACTAAGTAGTGATATGGGTAGGTAGACATGTGTTAGGAAATAAGAAACTGTGCTGAATTCTTTGCGAGCTAATAATATAGATCTTTACATAAACCGTCCACTCTTGATTGCTCATCAGTCTTTTTATATAACTTTATACAGGAAAGAAAATGTATTTGTTATAGATCAACTGAAAATTATTCAAAGATCAACCTGTTCATTCTAATGTAACTTCTGTCCATCACTATCCGACAGCAGGGAGCTAACCTGTAACAGGTGCTTTGATCAGCCTTTCCCAGTTAAGACCATAGATGCATTGGCTACTCATTCTGATCACTAATATGACCATATTGGCTGGACCATTATTTAGGGCCCTGGACCTTTAGATTATTTATAGTCTCACAGTCTGGAAGCAACTAATATACAGTATACAGGTGGTCCACCTTACTTGTGGGGCTTTACTGCAACTAAACAAATGAGAATAATGATATCACACTTATTAAGATGATAAAAGACAATACACAAAAGATTTACAATACACAAAACCTTCCTGACACGTCGTCCATTTCTATATCAAAGAAATATATATTGTGGTATATTACAGTATCTATGAGGGACCAAGAGAAAAGTCTTTTCTGCTATGGCTCCTGCCCTCTGGAATACCATGCTTGTCCCCATCCTTTTGGCCTTCTGAAAAGGTTTGAAGACTTGGTTCTGCCAATTTGCCTGGGGTTCTGATAGGGACATCCCATTCTGGAGGTGGTGACTCTAGGTGACTTACAGCCCAGTAAAAGCAACAAAATAAAACTTTAAAAAATCAGAATTATAAATATTGACATTAAAATGTACTTAAAATTAACAGAGGTGGCAAGGAAGGAAGGAAGATTACTGTTAATCTTCTCATCACTCCTTATCACCCATCCCCTCCCACTTGTGACTGTATGACTGTAACTTTGTCACTTGTGTCCTTACGATTTATATTGACTGTTTCCTAGTATAATTTGATTGCTTATTGTATGCTATGACTATCATTAAGTGTTGTACCTTATGATTCTTGACTCTTGATGAATGTATCTTTTCTTTTATGTATACTGAGAGCATGTGCACCAAGAGGAATTCCTTGTGTGTCCAACCACACTTGGCCAATAAAGAATTCTATTCTATCTATTCTAAGATCCACACATGTTAGAGGTGAAATCTTATCTCAGTCCATTAACCATCTCCAGAATGGGATGTCACCCTCAGAATTCCAGGCCAATTAGCAGAGCCAGGTCTTCAAAACTTTTCAGAAAGGTAGGGGCAAGTATGGTGTTCCAGAGGGCAGGAGCCACAGCCCCTCATACATATTGATTATGATATATGATTATATTATTTTGTTGTTTGTTGTTTGTATGTAGGCTTAGAACATATGCACCGGAGACAAATTCCTTGTGTGTCTAATCCCACTTGACCAATAAAGAATATTGTATTGCACTGTATTGTATTTAAAAAGCTGTCTCTGGATCAGCTTTTTAAAAAGTCTGGGAAATAGCAGTGACTGAAGTATTAGTTGAATCCTGGCAAAGAATCTTAAAGACTTCTTTCTTTATAAAATTGCTTTACCTAGATTTGGTCTCTATTTTTTAGATATACTAAGCACCTTGTAGTGGATTCACTCCATCTATACTAATGTCTTGTTGAACAAAACATTCAATAAGCATGTTTAACATTTCATATTTCCCCTTAAACTTAAAAATGTAAGTATATAGCATGTAAACTGTGAGATATTGCAAAAGAAAATTGCTTTTCTTTTGCATTTGGTTCTGAAGTTGCGGTTTATGTCTTTTTTATTCTGTTGTTTCTGAATCTCAATGCCTAGTTAAACACTGTTTACATTAATCCAAAAAAGACAGCATCCTGTAACGTGCACAATAATTTATCTTGCTATTTATCTTTGTAATAATAAGTTGGGATAGGTTGAACTGATAAAAATTATCTAACAAATTCCTTAGCACAATGGAGATCTGAATGTAGCTCTCCTCCCTGTTAAACTGAACAATCTTTATATCAATCAACTCTTTAATTTAACACTGATGATTCTGATTTAGCATTCCATTGTTCCTCCAATGGCATACTATCTCTAGATTGTTCATTTAAAGGATATTTATATTGCCTCTAAACTGAATTTTCACCTACTGTACATGTATAACTATGAAAACAATGTTTGAGTCACAATTAGGCATAGTGCAGAGGCATCCAATATAAGCCATGATAACAATCATGTACATCATGGCATCATTATACAAATGATACAAATTCCCAAATCTTTTGTGTAACGATGTGGAAAAGCGTGTGATGTCTCTTGCTCTTTGTGCCACCATTCTCCCAGGCAGATGCCCATGAATAAACCATTTATTTTAAAACTAGGAAAGGAGAAAGTTCCAAATAAAGAATGCAACCGAAATACTGCATTATGTTTCATCTCCAGTGAAATGCATCATGTCATTCTGCTATGTGAAAGCAAAAAATGGATTCCAATCAATTTTAAAATTGATTATTAAGGAATATCTTAACTTCCACCCGTGTTTCACACTGATCCAGCAGTTAACAATTTCTTTCTCCCTAACTGAAGACAATGATTAAAGAAATGTGGGAGAAAACTTGCTGCATTTCTTTTTGTGTAAAATAGCTATTGGAATTTGCCTTGTATCTCTGAATCTTACCATTGTATACATAGCATTCATAACTCTTTCAAGATTTTCAGCACAAGACTGAAAGTTGCAACTAGACATTCGAAGCCGCCTGTTAGATAAAATACATCCAAGTATTCCTGTTTGCTGAATGGATTGAGTCTTCCAGTATACAAAATGATCTACATTTCTCTGTTTCTCTCAGAGGAAGGTACATGCCAAATGCAAGGGCAAACTCAGCATGAAAAGAAGGGCTTTAAGCTGCAAAGAGCTAACATCCATATCCAGTGAAAATCATATGTCGGTGTTTAAGCTAAGTTCAATGGCATGTGTAATATCCTTTTTTGGTTACTTGGGTAGAAAATCTTTTTAGACCTTTCACTGAATTAGGGAATTCTCTAATACAAGGTTGACTCAGCCTTCCATCCTTCCAAGGTGGGTAAAATGAGGACCTAGATTGTTGGGGGCAATATGCTGATTCTGTAAACTGCTTAGAGAGGCTGTGAAAAAAGCATTGTGAAGCAGTAGGTAAGTCTAAGTGCTATTGCTATTTACATATGATAAACTGAGAAACAAGAGAATTTGAAGAAGTCTGTTACCAAAAACTTTCTGCTTAAAATAAGCGGAAAACCCAGACTCCAAGACCCTATGTGTTCCCTCAACTTATTTTTTAATTCAATAAAGCTCCCACCAAACACGCTTGCTAAAAATCATACGGTTTCACAAGAACAGTATTGTTGGATCAGTCCAAAGCTTATGTTAGTCCAGTGTTTTGCTTTTCATTCTTGGAGGAAGTTTATCAAGGGCCATTGGATTTCAGGAGCCAATAGCTCTTGATAAACCTACCTTCCAAGAATTTTCCATTGATTGTTGCCCATTATTATGACTTTGGTAATGAATGCCACAAGTTAATTAATTCACAGGTTCCACAGTTTTCAGTATTTTGGAGCAAAACTATATGAAAAGAATCTATTTTAAATCCTAAAATAATCTTAACATTGCTCATAACATAAAAAGGAGAAAAGACACAAAAATGCCATTCCTTATCTAAATCACCTTTTCCCTTCAAATCCAAGACATCACATAGCTCTGTCCTTCAATCCTTTAATAATCATCTATTGCTTTGAATAAAAACTTCTTGTTCTGGAGCAACTTGCCATAGCCCATAGACTCACTTGTATACCCCAAGGTATTAGTATTGAGGAAAGCTGTCCACAGCAGATTGGAAGTGCCCTACCCCTGTCCAACATTAAGAAACTGATGATACAAAAATGTAAAGAAAGAAGAACGAAGTTAGGGAATAGAGGCAGGAAAACCATGGGGGGGGAAATTATGTCTGTCTGTCTGTCTGTCTGTCTGTCTGTCTTCTGTCTGTCTGTCAGTCTGTCAGTCTGTCAGTCTGTCAGTCTGTCTGTCAGTCTGTCTGTCTAGCTAGCTAGCTAGCTAGCTAGCTACCCCTTCTTACCTATGGGTAGTCTGTGTCTTCTTCAATCTTTGGTCCTCTACCAGAGGCCTGGAAGTTTGAGGGGTTTGGCCATGCAGTATCCTAGGTGTTCCTAGCATTGCACAGTGGTAGATAGAGAACGTTCCTGAGATCTGTTGGAGCTCTTAGCTTAGGACTCATGATAGTGTTCCTATCGTCACAAGAATCACTTTGACCTTTATTTTCCACATGCTCTCTAGTTCCTTTTCAGACTATAGTACTTCTTCAGATTTTCTTACTCCTTCTTCCTGATATTGCTGCACCTCTGAGCGTGTCTGGTGTGTGTGTGTGTATGTGTGTGTGAGAGAGAGAGAGAAAGAGAGAGCATGTATGTATGTATGTATGTATGCATGCACACACATACATGATTTGTCTTGGAGTAGAATATCATTTTTCCAAAGGCCTCTCAGAAAATGGGCCACATAAAGAATGGCATATGAGTAAGTGATGGAGACACACAGATACGTTCTGAGAGTCAGCTTCAGCCTTACAAGAGAGAAAGGGTCAGATTTTTTTTTCCATACTGGAGACCTCTGGAGATCTGAATGTGGCAAAGTGGATTGTGCAAAGGGCACATGAATAAAAGTTGGGAAATGAGAATGGACAAGATCATGGAGCCTGGTCTAATAGCAGCAGTAATTATAACAAAACAACTTGTGAAAACAGTTTAAACCTAAGTCAATTAAATCATGCACGGGTCAAAGCAATGTTCAGTTATGACATTCAAATACTTTTGAAATAGGAAGCCTTAAGACTTCAGGCTGGTTTGAGGAGAAATTTTCACAATGAGGCTGCTGTCTCTGAAAAGGTTCTGGTTTGAACCTTTTCTTTGTTGTCTTCTTTGTTTGAATTGACCTAAAGCAGACTCCAGAATGCCAGGAATAAGGAGACTCATACAAGAGTTGTGTTAGTCTGCACTGATGCTGAGGCTAGATCTTTCTGTTATTACCCTGCAGTTCCTCAATACTGGGAATGCCTTGAGTTTGTTCACTATAAGCTGGCCTGAGACTTTAGCTTGAACAATATCTTACCTGAATTAATAAGTTTTTATGAATTGTTATTGCATTAGATGAATTTTCTGCACAAACTTTAGAATAAAGTGTTATAATTAACCCAGTACAAAGCCAGAACATTTGAGATCTTAGTGATGATTCTTATGACCTTAAAATAAGACTAATCCAATCAAACATTTTTCTTTCCTCAAGTACATTGGATACCTCAAAGAATTTTTTTTTAAAGTTTGCTGTTAACTTCATAGACTGGAAATGTAAAATGGTAGACAAAACATTTCAATGGACAGTCAATTATGATGGATAGTTAATTTTAAAAGATCCATGAAAGATTATTTTTATATATAATTATTGCTACAAAACTAGTTTATACACAAACATGGAAAGTTTCTGAAATACCTACAATGGAGGAATGGTCAGCGAAGGTAACAGAACAAGCAGATGTGGTGAAATTATCTTGTTTGATTAGAGAAAGATCAATAACTAGATTTACCAGTGACTGGAAACCTCTTATGGACGTTTTGCAATCTTTCCTTTCCTTTTTCTTCCTTTTCCTTTTAACCCTAACAACAATATATCTGACAAAAAAAATTCTTGCTTCTGTTCTTGCTTCTTTTCCTCCTGAATTCTTTCTTTCTATACAAAATATGAGTTCTTCCTTCTCCTGTTTGGTAATTAGGATTACATCTCACTGATCTAGGATAATCCAGATATGATTATGACAGTGAATACTGTGAAAAATGTTTTGTGCTTTTTGGATCGGACTTTTGTATAATCAAACACACTTCCAAGGCTTCTTTTATACATATTGGCATAAAAGCTTCAGAGACCTGTTTCTGAGCACATCAGATAATAGGTTTTACCCATTTTAAATAGATTGTAATGAGCTAGGAGAAAATCTGCTTAGGAGTGTTACATAGGTGTGATCAGTGCAGCATTTACTTCCTTAGCATAAGGAACTGCATTCAACGTAGGAAATGGTGAGAACAATTCAGCATAAAACTGTGTACCATTCTCATAATGAATGGTAGGAGCACCCCTCCAAAGACAGCTACACAGCCCCCAAAGCATTAGTTGTATCTTTATGAGCCGCTGCAAGACAAGTTAAAATAAACAAATAAATGGCAAGATTATACATGGAAGGGAAGCTTCTGTTATGATGAATGAGTCAAGCTCTTTAACATCAGCTTGAGAAACCAAAGTCTTCCACAATGTGGCTAATTTTTGCCATTTACCCCTAATGCACAAGTAGTCCTTGACTTACATCCATTTGTTTAGAGACCATTCAAAGTTACAACAGCACTGAAAAAAGTCCCAGTCCTTGGCGACCATCATGTATTTGCAGTATGCCGTAATCACACAATCACCATTTGCAACCTTCCCCAGTCAGCTTCCAGCAGCAAAGTCAGAAGGGAAAGCCAAAGGTGCTTAAAGTGCACAAGCCACTTAACAATTGCAGTGATTCTCTTGACAATCATGGCAAAAAAAGTTGTAAAATTGGACACCACTCACTTAACAAATACTTTGCTTGGCAACAGAAGTTTTGGTACCAACTGTGGTCATAACTTGAGAGCTGCCTGCATCTAATCATTCCTGAAATTTGCTAGCAATTATTTTAGCAGTGACACAATATTTAGATTGATGTTAGGCATTGATTGAAATTTTACTTATTTACTAAAACTTTTGCATCCTATTTTACTCTAGCAGCCTAAGGTTGTGTGGAAGAGGTTTCTACCTATTTCATACTCAATGGAAGAATAAGGTATATTGAGAGATAATAAATGACCACTAAGGAAGATCAATGGTTTAATATGAACATGAATCAACAGTCCAAAATTCAACAATCATGCAATGCTAGTCTTGAAACAGGAAAAGATTTTACCTTCTTCAATTGATCCCATATTCTGATTTACCAAGATGTGCCAGGATCGTTTCTATAGAAGCAGTTGTAATAATTCTGCTCAGTTCAGAAAACTGGCAAATCTCATAATAGGCTGGCCCCTCCCCTCCCCACCCTACCATTCACTCCTTACCTGGCATGTGTGCCATCCAACTTGCCTGCATTAGCCTAATTTTTGGTAAGTTGCTATTTTTCCTTTTTTTTCCTGACCATCAGCCGTTCCAACTATAGCTGTGCCGGGAGATTTAGATTAGCTAGAAAGCAGAAAATCATTGGATTTCTTGCTTTCTAGCTAATCTAAAAGCAGAGCTGAACCTTCTTTAGGACTGAAGCTTCTATTTTTCAGTGCAGACCCAGGTAGCAGATTGCAGAATGGTAGATCTCTGAGTGAATCTGTGATTCTGTGAGCAACTCAATCTGCCTGCCTGCTTTGCCTGATTTTGAGTAAAAGTTTCTCTTTTTTTATAAAAAAAATCAATATTTACATAAATATTTACAATATTTACATACAAGCCACACCTACCCAGTCATATGACCGCCAAGCCATGCCCAGTCAGCAAGCCACACCCACCGAGTCACATGACCACCAAGCCACACCCACAAATTGGGTCATGCCCATGGCAGTGGTTGTTAAGAAATTTGAATCCCACCCCTGGATAAATCTCTATAGGAATTTACTATAGAGGCATTCAAAACTTCACCAGGCTGTGTTATCTGATCTGTTGAAAATCTATCTTTCATTTTGTCCAAAGCACCCATTCTTCTTCACAAGTTTTCATCCTGCAGTCTGTGTGCCAGGAGTTTGTTGCCTGGCAAGATTTTACCATGACCATTGCCACAATTAGTGGTAAAGAAGGCAATAATGAATGCTGCTTGACTATGAAGGCAGATGAATCAATAACATTAGCTTTATTTTACTTAAGCCAATGAATTTAAGCTAGACATTGGCTTAAATAAAGTAAATCCGGATATACTACAGTGAACCTGGATATTTCCCTTGGAAAATCAGATCTTTCTTGGACAAAATGTATTGGTTCACAAGGATGTATTTGTGTTCATCTTCTTTCATCGCTTGGCATTTCTGGAGATGCAATGTTTGGGACAAATATTTTATCACAGGGATATTATGGGATTGCCCACATTCCAGGCACTTTTTGAAATTCTTCCCTAGTAATAGCACTCCTCATGAGATATATTTTGTCTTCTATAATACTCCCAATTTTTCTACTGGAGCTCAGGAGTTGGAAACTCCACTAGAAATATTGGCCTGCACAAAGTGAACAATAAAACTCCTGTGCTGCAACTGAAGATGAAATTTCTGAACAGGTGTTTCTGCATCCATTCTACCTTTCATTGTGACTGTGTGACTTATAACAGGAATATTTCTCAGTGTCGCAGCTCATTAGCAACAGTCAGACTTTGACATTAGTTAAAATGTTGATATCTGTGACTGGTGGTGTGAAGTCTAATTTGTGTTGTCAGATGAGTTTTAGCATCTCAAGCTTGTGTTTTATTTTATGTAATCGGTATGCCAGATGGATATTACACCAAGAAGATGATGTTCAGGACTGACACAACAGTAGTCTTTTGAATCATGTGCCCATCACATGCAAAGAGTCGGAAGCTCTCTTTTGTGCACTGATGCGCAGGGCCCAGTCCATTTGTTCTCCATGCTGTTGATCACTTTGTAAATTTTCCTAAGGTTAGAAAGAGAACATTGCAATTATATTTTAAACATGATGTTGCTCTATCTCAGAGGTCTCCAAACTTGGCAACTTTAAGGCTTCAACTCCCAAATTTCCTCAGCCAGGTATGTTGCCAGCAGTTGCCAAGTTTGTTCTATCTCAAGAGAGAAGAAGTTCATGAAGCCAAATAGCAAGCACATCCTTTGAAATTCTACCAGAGAGGAGTTTTCCAAGCACAGTGGAAAGGATGTTTATGTGGATAACCTGTTCTCCCTTGCTAAACTTCCGTTCTTTACTGTCTCCATCTGCACATTTTCTAGGAAGAGCAGGATGATTTTTAGAGTGACAGAAAGGGAAAATGAGTGAATCAAAATATTTCAGAGAACAGGTTTTTTTAATGACTTCCTGGAGGTATGAGGAAATATTACTGCAAAAAGACATTGACAATGCACGGAGTCTTGGTTGCACATTCCTTCTTCATTCTTTGCCATATAAATAATACAGCCAGGTTTTTCTTGATATAATTGTGCTTGGATTGACTAGTTTCATACTTAGGGTCCGAGGACAAAGGAGCATTTCATCAGGGGATCTGAAAAAATATGAGGTTTTTGAGGGCCTCAAGATCTTAGGGTGGAATGTCAGTTTGGAGTTCCTCATTCTTTGTTTCAGAGCCACGACAGACAGATCTTTGCATTTTGCACTTTTAACTAATTTGGAATGAACTCTTAATTTCATTTGTAGTTCCTGTTGTGCCTTATGATTGGATGCTGTGTAGCTGACAGAATCCTGGTGATTTTCAAGAAGTTAAATATGAGTAAGAGGTAGAAATCTGCAGAAACCAATGGTAACAGAGCCAAATCTCCACAATGGGTTTTCCAATTTTGGAACTTTCCAGGTATGTCAACTCCAAATTGCAGATTCCCCAACCAGCAGGCTTCTTTGATGAGAATTCTGGGAACTGAAGTCCTCATACCTGGAACTTGCCAAGGTTACAATAGAACCCATTGTGTCTTCTAAGGAAGAGTTAATGTCACTAAATATAGAATTCTACTTAATAAATAAAGCTTATATATTTATGTATGCATGTAGCATGTGTATATGTGTGTTATGTATGTGTTTGGGTAGATATATACTTCTCTTGAAAGCAGGCAACAGAATTTCATTTTTAATGTGAGCCAGTGTGCTCACAAAAAATGACAATAAAAGTTATATCTTTATTCATATCTTGACAATATTTAATACCAAGCTTTTCAGACAGTTATACTCATTTTTTTAAGGTTTGTTTGGAAGATAATTACAGTAATTATCTAAGGACAAATTTGTCTGGGAAGGTGGTTTTATTCTCATTATCATCTCTAAAAGAACAGATTCTTCAATTTCATTGAGATAAAACCCAACAAAATAATAATCTGGAATGCCTTATAACCCTATCAAAGGATGTTCTGTGGTTAGTGAAGGTGACTAATTCAATTCAAAAGACCCTAAGTGTGAGAAGTATTGCTCATATCAGATAACACAATGCTACTAAAATGTCAGCAAAACTGATTAATTTTAGCCCATTCTTCAGACATTCTTTAGAAAGTTGAAAGATATGCAAATTGCATGCATTTCATCTGCTTGTTTCAAAGGCAGCAGTATGAAACCTTTGTGACCTGAATTTACTGCCAGCATGTCTGCTTTTTTTCCCAAAGTCCTTTATTGTAAGAAAATATCCTGAAGAGTGCCTCAACCTCCTTGAGGACCCATTTCAGATGACAGATTTTCTCTAACAGATTTTATTTTCTGTAAGAGTCTAGAACCATCTTTTTCTCATGTTCTGATACACCTTTACCTGCTTTCTTTATTTCCTTAAAATTAATATATCAGGGTTTTTCTGAACTACCTGAATTGTGTGAGATGAGGGTTTTTTTTAAAGTACAATAATCAGTTATAGCTACTGAACCTTTTAAAAGGAGATTAATTCAGTAGCCTAAGCTGAAGTTAAGTCACTTTTATCAGATGAACTGAGTTATATGGTTAAAAGCAAGTAACCCCTCCCAAAACATACAGTAGGTAGCAGTTTAAGTGTCAAGAAAAACTGAGTGAAATTTTGACACTCTGATGTCTAGCAGATAGCACTTAAATCATTTTTCTCCAAACTTCAGTCATAAAAAGTTCAAAGAGATTTAGCCATAATACAAATTTTTAGACTAAGAAGTAGTGTTTGAAGTTATTTTATAGGATTTTGCTGTAAGGGCTCCAATTGATTTGTAGTAAGATAAAAGAAGAAAACTTTATTTTTGAAGCTTTGTCGGAAAAAGCTTAGCTTCCATTGGTCGTTTTGCCAATATGCCTGGAGGGGAAGATGATGTCGACATGGATATTATATGCCTATCCAAACTGAGCGGAGTTTACACCTCCTGCTGTTTGTGTTATGGTTAAAATCTGTCATAAACTGGCAGTGATTTATTAAATGTTTAATGAAGGAAGACAAAAACTTAAAGAACTACAAACAGAAAAGTAGAACATCACATTAAAGAATAATATAGGTTACACATCTAATTTTTTTTGTATTTCTTTTGTTAAAGATACCAGAAACACAATTAGAAATCAAGGGAATATCAAAAGATGATAGGATTGGTACATCATTCTAAGAGAGACTATTCATTTTTTTATATTTTAGTTCCCTTTCCCCCCTTCTCTCATAGAACAATGGAGAGGAAAAGAAGAAAAGATAAAAATCTATAAAGAATCTCAATTTCCTAAAAAGGATGTCTTTGAAAAACTTCCAGTAGGTTACATTATACAGCAAAACTCAGCTAGATTGGCTATTATCTCTTCATTACTGAAAATCGCTCACTTCAGAATATTTTTGCTCTTGCAATAGCAGCCTAAGATTAAAATACACTACATTCCTTTAAAGATGTATTCACTTCTTTTTCTTTTCTTTTAGAACAAGGACAGGGAACCTGATTCAAATCAGATCCCTATAACTGGGATAGGAAAGCATGTCCAATTTATTTATTTATTTATTTTATTAATTGGATTTCTAAGCCGCCCCATCTCCCTAAGGACTCGGGGCAGCATACAATCATAAAAAGAGTACAAAATATTAGACAATATTATACAATTAAAAAAGAATTAGATAAAAATCCCAATAATCAATTGAAAGAGACAACACAAAGGAAGAAAACAACTGCTTTTTAAAATTTTTGAATATATTTTATATACACTAAAATATTATTTCAATCCCAAGGGTCCCTACTCCTAAGGGCACCTCATTAAAGAAATTGTTTCAAAGATGTTAGGCAGGACTAGATCCTAGTGTCATAATTTGTACACTAACACATTGATTGCTCACCTAGACAACACCATCGACCAAAACATGAAGTAAACATTTATAACATTCATATATACCAACAGTGTGGTAATTCTCTCTCCAACTTAAGTAGGTCTGAAAAGGACATCACACATATTTGTTTCTTAATGTGACAAACATTTTTTTTTCCAAATCAACTATGATAAAACTAAGATAATGAAAAAAGATTAAGGATGCAAAATTAGACAATAAATAAGCCCAGCTTAAAATAAGTAACCTATCTCAACTACCTTGAAGTAATATTATTGGTGTCAAGGAGGAAATGTGCCAACAGACAGTACTTGTTACAAGATACATCCAATTCACTATTGGCCATCCAGACTTTTGGGGTCTTTTTTTTATTGCAGCAGTTATTCCTGCTGCAATAAAAAAATCTTCTCAGCAAAAGTTTGAGCGGAGTTCCTTTTTGGTTGCAACTTGGCATATATACTAACTTCTCAAAGATTAGGCATTTAGTTCATGAAAAAACATGCTTCAAGAATCTCAGTGGGTGCCCAGTGCCACTCTCCCTAAAGTTGAAGCCAATCAATATCTTTGAATGCTGGCTAAAATTTATAATCTTTTCTATAGGCTTGATCCCACACGGGTTACATGATTCCCCTTCATTACAAAATGAACAATGGAACTGGAGAAGAGGATTCTATCATTGTTATTCTCTCCTCATGCTTTGATCACAATGTGGTGCAACTCAGCTAAGAAGAACATCAAACAACGGGTGTCTGATATGGCAAAAACAAATTGAGAACAGCCTAATCCCTGCTGATCTAAACTTAGGCAATCAAGTCATCAGATATAAGCCTGCTGAACAGCTCAGTCAAATGGTTATAACAGAATTGTGAAGAACTTTAACACTCTGTGAACTGCAGTTTGGAAGAGAGGTTCCAAAAATTTCCATACTATGAATCTTTTGTCATTGTATATCAGGAGCTATTGAAACAAGACCTTGCATATTTTTCTATTGTCAGTCTTACAACAATGTGCACACCAGTGGTAGGATTAAAAATTTTTTTACTGCCAGTTCTGTGGGCATGGCTTGGTGGGAATAGCAGGGGAAGGATACTGTAAAATCTCCAGTCAGAGGTGGTATTTGCCAGTTCTACAAACTACTCAAAATTTCTGCTACCAGTTCTCCAGAACTGGTCAGAACCTGCTGAATACCACCTCTGGTGCACATAAACCTATTGCACCTTTATTATCTCAACTTTCAATTTATGCTGACTCTTTTTTTCCTTAATTACCCCCTATCTGAGCAGAGTGATGAATTCTCTTACAATGTCACCGAGTTCTGTTTAATAGCTGGCAAGATCTATCAGAAACCTCACAGGAAATGTTTAATTTGATTATATATTTTTTATTTGCCTTATTTTACTTTTTATCCTATTCTTTCGCTGATCTTATTTTATAAATCTATGATACTCTAATTTGCTAAAGCATAATGTATTTGGGCTAATACTATTTCAAATAGGAATTTTTGAATTCTAAAATTGGGGATAGAGTTCTGTAAATAAGGAGCCACCACTAAGAAAACTTAGTCTTTATTTTTAAGGTACTTTTTATGAAAGAGTAAATCTATTGGTGAAGGGCCCCATTTACCAATAAAAACAAGTAAGCATAAGAATATGATACAAGGCATTCATTTATGGACTGGGAGTCTAACTATGTAAGGCTTTGAAACACTTGTACCTCAGGGAGAGGAATTAAATCTACATTTATGTACAGCTGTGCAGTGCATCTGACATTATAAAGTGTCTAGAGGTCACCCACAACATTTATTAAAATCCTTTTTGAGGACTTTATTAATTGTTCAATAAATGACTACTTCTGCTTCAGGTTGGTTCTGGAATAATTTGATTCTTAAATAAACTCTGGAATGAGTTTGGCCAGATCATAACTGACGCATAGACCGAGCATGCATCTGCTAGCTTTGAGGGTTTAAAAAAAAAGAATTTAAGCTAGCTCAAGTGACATTCTACTTTTTCTACATGTGTCTGTGGTCTTCCATCCTATTTTAAATGTAAATGATAATAGACTGATGATTTCATTCAGAAGCCAAACTAGTCAAAGATTGCATGATTGAATGAATGTCAGTTTTAAACAAAATAATTGATGTGCAATAACAGGAATATTGTTAGGAGACAAATATTACATGTACTGCAAATATTACACTTAGAGAAAAGTGCAATTTTTCCATTGGTATGTTACTTCAGTGCTGGTTGCCAAAATAAATAAATAGCTGGAAACAGAATGAGATTGAATTTACTTTTATTCATATGTAATGTCGTATAACTCTACAATTCTGGAATAACTATAGAATGAAGCAAATCTTACTTAATAGCTTTTTTCCCTGCCAGCTGTTTCCTGATATCATTAAATGTTACAGTCATATAAAGAATACAAAATTGGTTTTGCATATGGTAATGCTGCCAGGAGTCTCCATGCTTCTTATTGGAAATTACATATCATTTCTTGCTTAGAAGAATGGCATACTAAACTGTGGGAACATGCATCAATTTGCACTACGCATCTGTACATGATGTTTAATCACGGTATTAAACAAGCTGGCTTTGTTGATAAACTCACAACCTCTGGGTTGAAATCAGATAAGAATTAGACAACCTCTGCCCCATTGGCTCATTGTTTCAGTGATATTTCTTTCCTAAACAGAGAAATGGAATGGCCAAGGGTGGGCAAAAAAGCAATGGGAGCAGGAACGACTTTTGACTTCCTGCCAGCTTCCCCATTGAGTTTCCTTGTGGGAATTGGGCAGGGAGCATCAGAAATTTTCCTGCCTTTCCTTCCCTTTTCAGCAGGCAGAAGTGAGGGATTGCAAGACTGGTTGGGAAGCTATCACAGAACATTGAAAATATAGGTTTTGTGACTGCAGCAGCACAGCAGCAATCAGTAGCATTGAAACAGTCAGCCACCACTTTCCAATATTTCATTCCCTTGAGAGTCATGGGTCCCAAATTTTGGACACACATTCTGTAAGTTGTCCCATTTTAGGGTACCTTGGTTTAAAAATTATTGCCCTATGAAGCGCTGTTTCCCCCATTAAAGGTATGACTGTGAGATTTTTAGTAGTATATAAATGCTACGCTAGATAAGAAGGTCATAAGAATAAGTGCTTCAGAAGGGAAAGAGACTCCAAAGTTCATTTTTGTGGGTTTGGTGACATACATCATTTCCAACACCTATCGCAGGATCAGTACCTTCAACACCTCATTTAATGTAAATAAAAAAATTAAGTATTTTCAGTGTATTAAGACAAGTCAACTAAAATTCCCAGAAGATATTTTTTAGCAATTTTATGGAAAAGAGTACAAGGCAAGGAGATGGAATTTTGCAGAAACCTACAATATAAACCCCAAAGGGCTGAGCTTCATCCCTTTGGAATTACCCTTTGATATCAGTCATCCTAGTACAAATAAAACTACAGGAGTTCTATAACTTCAATCTCTAAATGGAAGATATGAAAAGTGCTTGTATTAAAAGCTGTAGGGGGTTCAGAAAGCATTATCTTAGCATAAGCTAATTTAGCAATTAGATAAATCAGATCTGTTTCTATTGCAAAGTATCCCTATGTAAGTGTGATGACCCGGGGCATGGCACAAAAATAACAAAGCCACCAAAGTAGATAAATTCCCTTTAATGCCTCCAACTTGGCCCCCAATGTCCAGTTATCCTCAGCTGGAGATCAAACTCTTCCAAAAACAGCCTACGAAGGGAAGAAATGCAGTCCGAACCCAAAGTACAGATAAATTAGAAATAAAAAAAAACTGAACACAAACCACGCTGAAGTAATTAACACAACAGGCCAGGATTATAAATTGCAGAGTTCCAAAAGATAACACAGCACCCACAGTTGGGAGGACGCCAAAACCCAGATAAGCCTTGACAAAGATAATGCACGCTTTGCTTCCAGCAACTTTGCCATGCGCAATTTGCCCTTTTAAACAGTCTTCCCAGCTGCAGCCCATGAAGGGGATCAGGGCCCTTTCCTCCCCCATAAACCACATTGCTCCCTTATCCGTTCCTCCCTGTGTGCCTTAGGATGAAGAGGGGGTGGGCCTGGGTCTTCCTCTGAATGCCCAGCCAGCCTGTGCCCTTCCCCAGTTTCCTTCACAGCCACCAGAGCCACATTCCCACTCCCTGTCAGCTGTTCCACCTCTCCATCGGAATCAGATTCCAACTGGGGCATGACAGTAAGAGTCACTTTGGTGTAGTGGTTAAAGTATCAGGTCAGCAACTGGGAGATGCTGAATTCTAGTCCTGCCTTATCACCAAACCAACTGGATGAGTCTGGGGCCAGTCACTCACTCTTAGCTTTAGAAAGTAAACATTAAAAAAAAAGTTTTTTGAAGGGACTGGTCCAGTTGCCAGAAGTCAAAGTTGACTTCAAGGGACTCCCTCACACCACCCCAAAAAGCATTTCTGTGTACATGGTACTGGGGGGTGGCCACATTAATTTGGCAAATACCAACCAAGATTTTACAGCAAAAACTTTAGCAAAAGGAATAAACAGAAGAAAAATAAAAGGCAGGAATAAAAAGACAAGCACTACATTATTGTTTTAATTGCTCATAGCTCATCTTATTTACAAAGACATTGGAATTAAATGGTTAATTCTAGTGTTGTGAAAAGATTTAAGAAGGAGAGATGGTTGCAGCAAAATGTTTTGGCAAGCAATTCTATGCATAAAATGCTTACAGAGGTCTTGGCTCTGAATCATCTATATATATGTATGCATAGTATATTACGTTTCTTGTGCAGGTGTGCATTTTGTACAGGATAATGTTATGTTCACAAATAGCTTGTTATGAAGTAATCATTCTGAAACTAGTGAGCTACTTTGCTAAAAATAATTTCTGGCTATGGTGCATTGACAGTAAGTTAGCGCTGAAGATTTTGTTTGCTATAAAATTCTGGTTTTTATTTTGTTCTCTAATTTATTTATTTATAGTTTTCATAATGGAATACTCTTTATCCATTAGCATACTGTTTCTAAACTATCACTTCTCCCTCTTAAAAACCAATTGGCATGAGATGAAAAATGAAGCGATGCCTTGTTTTTTGAATATCCAATAAAATTCTCTCCAGCTTTTAAAATACTGCATTCGTATCTCCTGGGAATGCTGGAAAATGCCCTTGCTATTCATATTTTATTTTTCACCCACTTTCCAGAAACATATGTCTTAATATTTCACTTAAATTACGTGCAAATATTTTACTTCATAAACTGATCTTTAAGCACAGCACATTAACTTCAGAGTACAACCAAAGGAGATCATCAGAAAGGAAGAGGAGTGAAATACTTAGAACATGTGTTTTGAAAGAATAGTAATCCAGCTGAATTATTGAAAAATAATGAGGTCATAAACAAAAGAAATGAGCAAATATCTTTCTCAGCAACCACTGAAAAGTCAGTCATTTGGTTTAAATTCAAAAAGTGTCCTTTATCTTCTGCTTATGACATGCATAAATCTACAAGTACCAAGTTCAAACACTGTAGTTTGTACAATAGATATGTTCAGTGCAAATAGTTCTATGCAGTTCTCGAATAAATGTTCAGTTGGGAAATAATAAGCCTTCAGTGGGCATGTGTCTGAATGAAGGTAAAGTGATATTTTGTGCCATTCTCAAAATCTCATTCATCCGTATGTATGTATGTATGTAGTCATATCACACAACACTTTTAGGTCAAAGGTAACTCACATCAATGTTGTGAAGAAGCCTGATTTTCATTAACAAAGTTGTTCAGTTGGCATCCTTGCAAGTGTCCTAGCATTTTAGGAGTCAAAGTGGGCCCCTGAAAATGTGATATTTCATTTCACAAATTTAGTCACATCAACAATGAATAGCTGTAGAGAAAAATTAAGTGTCCTAAAGTATATGAAACTGAGATAAAAGTTTTACCTCTGGGCCCCAAAGGTTTCCTTTCAAATTGTTACCTGAATGTCATTTACTGGGTAATTTTGGATTAATCATTATATTTCTTTATACAAGAGACTGCAAGATCTTCTCTGATTATTAATAAAATAAAAATGATGAGGCAAAGAAACTATAACAGCTTTTCCCATACTGGCTGTTAGATTTGCATGAAAAGTCAGACGCGGAGTGCTTCAGTGAAGAGTTTATTAGTGACTACAGCTCATAACAGACCCGATTTGGCTGGGCTGCGGCTGCTACTTATAGCCAGCAGCCGCAGTTGCCAGCCAATCAGAGTGCAGGGTTTTTCCCGCACTTTTTAAACCAATCATATTTGACATTTTACAAGAACAGTTCAAACTAAACCAATGACATTCAAACCTACATACATAACACTGGCATTCTTGGGAAATATGTATGGCACCTCCAAAATTCCCAGTAACTATATAACAATATGTCTGGGCAATACCTTTAGGAAAAGGATAGGGACGAAAAAGGCAGAAGCAACAAATTTAGCACCATATTCTATTATTTACTATTATTACTAACTACTATTAAAAGTAATAATGAAAGTAGAACCTTAGAGAAAAATCTGGATGTGGTGGTGTGTAACCAGTGCTATTTATACAACCATCTCCCACATTCAAATCCAAGGAAACAAACAGATATTGAAAAGGAGTTTGAACTTCCTTCCACTTCAATTCTCTTGGTTTTTTTCCTTTCTTGTTTGGCTCACTTCTCGAAGCTAAAAGTTGAGGGGAGAAGATTTATTTCCCCATTGTTTGTGTAAACCATTACGTATAAAAATAGGCATCCCCCATCCTCTTCAGTTGCCTGCTTGAACCATGAGTGAGATGATCAATAAATATGAAAGACAAAAGAAGTAATTCTCTTAGGCAAGAATGGGGAAAGAGTTAATGAAAAACCTTGTGCTTGACTTCTCAAAATTGTAGCCAAATCATGTTCTTTTAAACCATCAGTAATGGGTCATTATAGAAATAAGATTGCTGAGACCTCCAGCCAGGCACTTTTGCCCGAACTCAAAGTAATTTCTTTCTAAGCATGAACCTCAGAGTTTTCTTCAGCAAAATTACTGAGGATAGATTACAAGATTACAGTGACTCAGCTGATATCAGTTTAGATTTAAAAACACTGTATCGCTGTGAAATGCGGCCGCGTGGGTTGTGATGAAGATGTCCCGATACTTCCATATTACACCCCTCCTGCGCGACTTGCATTGGTTGCCGGTTGCCTTCCGGGTGAGATTCAAGATGTTGGTGACAACTTATAAAGTCCTACATGGCTTGGGTCCGGGGTACTTGCGGAGTGTCTCCTGATCACCCGATATGCTCCCACAGACAGGGCCTCCTTGGGATACCGTCGACCAGCCACTGTCGGTTGGTGGTGCCCAGGGGTAGGGCCTTCTCTGTGGGAACACCCACCCTTTGGAACCAACTTCCCTTGGGCCTTCATTTGGCCCCCGATTTCCGCTCCTTCTGCTGTGACCTTAAGACCTGGCTCTTTGAACAGGCCAGTCTGGACTAACTAAGGGGGGTGGGTTTGTTTTTAGGGGGTTTTAAATTTTAATTGACTTTTAATGTTTAAGCATGTAATTAGTTTAATTCTTTTTTTATTGTAAATTTGTATGGATTTTATATTGTTAGCCACCCTGAGTCCTTAGGGAGAGAGGGTGGCTTTCAAGTCTAATAATAAATAAATAAATAACATTAGGGATAGAGATTTTCCTTCCATAGACTTCCTATGATCCAGGTAGCTCCATGAAGACGCTCACAGCTGGCTGTTGACATAACCATTTCTTAATTCTTTGAGAAGCAATATTTATATTTCTTTGACCTCTGTACCGTTGCCAAGTCTGTTTTTGCCCTGGCTAAGGCAGGAAGAACTCTGAGGTCCATTAAGAGGCCAAAATTGTAAGTGGGTCTATGTGCTATAAAATGAAGAATAGAATGATGCTAGGTTTGAAAAATATGAGAAAGTATGCAACCTTATTGAGAAAACGTATAAAAGGAAGACAAAAGAGAGGAGAAGGAAAGAGAATGTTGGAGACATCAGTATCATTCTGAAAGGAGAACATCTTAGAAAATACTTGATATGGCTACATACCCACACCCACATTTTTCTTAAAAACCCACGCAGAGGAAAAGTTCAGCAGCAGAAATCTGTTTGAACATTTATTGAGTTTAAAATTTCAATTACGATAAAACCATAACAAGGTACTCATAGCTCAAATGAATTTTCATTTGGCCTTTCTTCCTTCCTGAAATGCCTTGGCTGATCTATTGGCCTTCAAGTCAGAAGCTTCTGTCTCAAGGCGCCAGCAAACTCTTAGTAGTTTTGGAATAAGAAATCCTCTCTTCCACTGGAGTGCATGAAAAGAGATCACAAGAAATGGAAATAGGCATCTTTTCTATGATCTTCCTTTAGAGTTACTCTTGTACCTTGGAAATCAGATCAGCAAAGAGATAAATCAAACTGCAGAGTTCTGTAGTTCGGCCAAAGTCTTTATCGCTTTGGTATTGATCCACCAGTAGAAGTATTCAATATCTGACACATCTTCATTTTTGGTTCAAAACAGGTTTGATATTTGCAATAAGCATTAGTGGTGTAGACCTTGAATAATAGCTGGCAAAAAAAGTAGTACATATGTTCTGAAAAGGGTCATGGCATATCTAAAGATTTTGGAGCACGCGGTGTGCATTCTCACAAAACAGTTGCCACGAGAAGTCTGTCTTTTCACAGAATGACTGACAGTAAGCTAGCTTACTATTTCATTTTTTTTTACTATTATTAAAGTATTCTTTTGAAAAACCTGGTGGAACAGAGAGCTTGACAGGCATCAAAGAGAGATGTTGGTAACATATTCAAGTGCACAGATACCTACTCAGGCTGTAAAATATCCAAGTACATCTGTGTGGGACATACTGTAGATACCAATAATAATCCAATTGGGAAAATTTCAATTTGAATTATTACAAAACGATGAGCAATAGAACAGCATGTGCTATGGTTTAAAATGGGTTTTGAGAATACAAAAAAACTAGAAATAGTGGGGGAGAAAGAGAACATGAGGAAGAAGGAAATAGTGCTCCTGAATACAGGGGAAAGGATCAGTTATGATGAAGAAGGAATCTGAGGGGAAAATGTGGCTTGTGGTTGCATTTTAGAGATTGAAAAATACATTATAATACTAGGTATTATATTCATCCTACTGAGAAAGCAGAAACCAGAAGACTGTGAGTTCCAGTCCCTCCTTTAGGCATGAAAGTCAGGGTGCCTTTGGGTACAGTCAGTCTCTCAGCTCATAACCTCAGGCTCAGGTGATAAATCACTTGGTCAATTCTTGTGATAACCAACGACCAATCAACACTCAGTTGTGAAGCTTGCACTTGCAGAAAAATATTAAGAATGGGGGGAAATGATTCCTGTGAATTTATATTTCTTCTCACTGAATACATGTTATCATTTGACAATCAAACACAAACACAAAATCTGCTTCCTGGTGAAATATTTATTGCCAGCTTAAAGACTTAAAGAATCCTTTAAAGACTGTAATTTAAACAGAGCCTGTTTTCAGAGACAATTGTGTACGTGGCCTTGACAATTTTGATTTGCTTTGAGAAGATACTTAGTGCTATGGCAGCAAAGCAATGCTCCTCATCATGGTAAAAAAGCAAGGTGGTTTATCTCAACAAGACGCTCTATGCCACCTTGCAATCTTGAGTGGCATGTGTAATTGCGGGAAACGTTTCTCCAAGTGAGCTGCCAATGTATAGAAGCTATTTCTAATCATTCTAGAGCTGCCAAGAATCAATGAAGTACATGTAGTCCTCAACTTAGAACCATTCATTTAGCGACTGTTACAATGGCACTGAAAAGAGTGACTCTGTCACACTTACTGCCACCACAGCATCCCCATAACCACAGGATCAAAATTCAGCCCCTTGGCAAACAGTATTTATTTACAACAGATTCAGCATCTTTGGGATCACGTGATCACCATTTGTGTCCTTCCCGGCTGGCTTCCGACAAGCAAAGTTCATGGTAAGAATTTGCTTAATTCCCGTATGATGCACTTGGTGGCGCAATGGTTAGAGTGCAGTACTGCAGGCTACTTCTGCTGACTGCTGGCTGACTGCAATTTTGCAGTTCAAATCTCACCAAGCTCAAGGTTGACTCAGCCTTCCATCCTTCCGAGGTGGGTAAAATGAGGACCCAGATTGTTGGTGGCTATATGCTGACTCTGTAAACCACTTAGAGAGGGCTGTAAAGCACTGTGAAGCGGTATATAAGTCTAAGTGCTATTGCTATTGCTATAAATAAACAATTTGCTTAACAATCACAATAGAAAAAGTTGTAACATCAGACATGACTCATTTAACAATCACCTTGCTTAGCAAGGGAAATTCTGGTCCCAATTGCATCCGTAACTTGAAGAATATCTGTAGCTGGAAGTGGTAAAGTCAAGCAACATGGCCACTTCACTTTGCAATGAGAAGAGAGGTGCAGAATTGTTTTGCAAAACCACCCTGAGGGAGTGCTTTGTTGCGTCTTCATGAACATGAAGTAAATTCTCAAAAATCTGCCTTGCCTTATTATGTACTACATAATGTAAAGATGTTTAAATAGTTACATGTGAGTAGATTTCTTCAGATCTTGTGATTATAATGTGATCCCTTTATTCCATTCTGCCACAAAGTCATATCTTTAAGCCGTTCATCTTTGCTTTTATTCTGTTAACCGAGATACTTTTGGAACGTATCCAATTTTTAGCCCTATTTAGCTCCCCTTTAGGATATTTTGTTTGTATCTATTACATATGTATGCATATGCGTATGCAAGATTCAACTTTGATTAAAATTATCAATATGTCACTAAAGCTATCTTTGGGAGCAAACAAGTTACTGTAATTCTTCAGATACTACCCTGTCTTTTTCTTCTGCTGCACTGGTTTATCAAATGTTGGTAGGAGATTGCATACAAGTCCTTATTCTTTTGGCTAAGTATTTTTCTCAAGATACTTATCCATTAGCTTTAGAATCAGTGGGGAAAAACTTGCAGTTCATCAGTCCTGCCCTCCTTGATGCATGACACTGCCAGTAGCTATTGCAGAGATATTAAAGAGTTCCTTAACTCAACAAACTAAAATGGCAAATGACACTGAAGATACCCTTAATCCTTGACCTCATCTAAAGTAATAGTTAATTGAACAGGATGGTTTCTTTTCCTCTCAGGACAATGAATCACATATGAAGCCTGCTGTCTCAAACAGCTTGAATGTACTCACTTATGCCTGAAGATTCAAGGGTTCTATTTGTGGGACTTAGAAGTAGTTCCCATTATGTTTTCCCCTAACTCTTCAGTTATTATACAATAGATAATTTTCTTATAAGGAACACTCTGCATTTACTCCTTCTTCTTTTCAGAGGTCAAAGTAGCTCATATCTATTAAGAAAATATCCTCATTGTAAATCATTTTTCTATTGTCTGCCTGTTAAATCTGATTAATCTTAGGTTTGTAATGCCCTTTCCTTAAACAATACAACTCCAGATATTGGCTCAGCAGAAAGAGAAAGACTCACAATAAGAAGTCATTCTGGTAACAAGTTGATGTGTGGTTCCAATAGAAGACAATATTTGTAGTTCAGGGTTGAACTGTGATGTCCTTGGTACTGTCTGAGCTTGGTTGCTTTCTTGCAGACACTGCATTACCAAACTAGGTCACATCATCAGTACCAGAAGGGAGTGGGGTTTGTTTTCATTTTATATACTAGTACAGGGCTGTCAAATTCCTGGCCCATGGGCCAGATGCATCACACACTGGCCATGCCCAAAACCGGTTTAGTGAACGGGGGGGGGGAAGTCCCAATATGTCACATGACGCCACCGTGATGATGTGAGTTTCACATCCCTGTACTAGTGGCTTGCTCCATCAGAGTTGGTGGGAGTGTCCTTCATGCTTCCTTGATTAGGCTGTTGTTTACTGTTAGCTGATATTTGGTTCTTCTAACTCTTCCACCTGCCAACCAGGAACATTCACAACTAACCAAATTTCCATCCAAATAAAAGATGCATCATGGTGTTTCAATACTGGTGTCATCCTTCCACATGGTTTTGTGATAAAAGAGGTAGAGTTTGAATCAGGATACACAGTATTTTTCATCATTTGTTTCCCACTCTCAGTGCCAATCCCTATGCTTAAACACCCCGTTTTTAAGTATCTAATTAGGTTTATTATTGCATAACATTGTACAAAAGAAAAACATTGGGTAATTATAAGAAGACTCATTCCCCACCCCATCTTCCTTTTAATTCTTTTTCCTCAATCACCAACTTAAGGTTTTATGTTTGAGTGGAGGTTGGACTAGAAGATCTCTGTTATTCTGTTGTTATTATTTTGACTCCAATTCAGGGGTGGGATTCAATTTTTTTTAACAACTGGTTCTGTGGGTGTGGCTTAGTTGGTAGGCATGGCTTGGTGGTAATGTGACTGGCTGGACGTGGCCAACTCAACATCACTCACATCGAGGCATGCATCTCCTCACCTGGCCTCTCATGACTGTGGGGATGCTGCAATAGTCGTAAGTGTGAAAAATGGTTATAAGTCACTTTTTTCAGTGCCATTGTAACTTTGAATGGTCACTCCACACAAGCAAAGTACCAGCAAAGGAGGAAAAAAAACTTCAGAGAAGTTCCAGAGACAGGAAGTCTAGTCCTGCCAAGAATGTAATAAGGGTTAATGGAGAGGCAGTTTCTGTAAGCAACACCAGAATGTTTCCTTCCTGCCTTCCTTACAGGATTAGGCCAGTAATTTCTTCTAACAATCAGTTCTCTGAACTGCTTAGAATGTTAAAACCGGTTCTAGCGAGTAGGTGCGAACCTGTAGAATCCCACCCCTGCTCCAATTGATACTGGGCAGGCAATATATTACCAAAAAGACATTACAAATTTAAACGAGATAGGATCTGGTTAAGGTACACAAAAATAAAAACCAACAACAAAAACACTCTCAACATAGGGCCCTATATATCTCATCGATAGGCTTACAGGCTTTACAGAACACCAACAGGGTGAAGGCCACATAAATTTCAGAGGGGATAGTTACATAAATGCTTTAAATGTTTACAGTTGTGGTTTATATCTATTTAAGTCATTTTTCCCAACTATTTTAATACTTTTTTTCCTTTTCTTCATAAACTATCTATTTTTAAATGTCTCAGCTTGCCTTGCTAGGTAATCTGTTGTATGTAAGGGAGCAATTCCTGCTAAAATTTGTCTAGGCTTCAGTTGTGAATATACACAATCAATTTCTATATTGTGGAGTATTTTCCAACATTGGTCTCCCAAACATGTATCATCAGCAAGGTTTCTGTTATCCATATTGTGCCAAACTAATACTTACTTATGTCAGTTTGTTTGTTTGTTTATTCTACCTTTATTATTGTTATAAATAATTCAAGACAGTCAACATATATGATACTCTTTCCTCCTCCTATTTTCCCCACAACCCTGTGAAGTTGGTAGGGTTGAGAATCCCAAAGGTGCTTTTTCAAGAGACAACTGGACTTCCTGGTTTTTCTTTGAAGACATTTCACTTCTCATCCAAGAAGCTTCTTCAGCTTTGACTGGGTGGTAGGGAATGGAAGGATTTATACTCCTTGCAGACAGCTGGTCGTTTGCATCCTTTTAGAGGGTTGTTAAGGCTACCTAGAGGTTTGTCTGTGTTATCAAGGCCACCTGGATAAACCTCTAGGTGATCTTAATGACTTCTAAAATGGCCAGCTGTCTGCAAGGAGTATAAATCCTTCCATTCCCCACCATCCAGTCAGAGCTGAAGAAGCTTCTTCAATGAGAAGCGAAACGTCTTCAAAGAAAACCCAAAAAGTCCAGTTGCCTCTTGAAAAAGCACCTTTGGGATAACCATGACCTGGATGACTGAGAATCTCCATAGACATTTAGGGCTGAGAGAGTGACTGGTTCAAAGTCACCGAGCCAGTTTTCATGCTTAAGGTGAGACTAGAACTCACAATCTCCTAGCTAGCATCCTGCTATACCAAATTGTTACACTTTTCATTTATACTTTCTACAGTAATTCTTACAGTAATTCAAATAGTTTTGTTGGACATACTTTATCTTCTTTTGCAGCTTGTCCATTTTCAATTTCCAATTTTTTATTGTTATTAAAAAAAATCAAATTCTCAGTGCATGTCATCTACCCTTGGTTTTATGGCTGTAGTCTAATTCCATGCTTGCCACCTCTTGTTTCTTCACACTTAGTATATGCTGAAACAGCCTATGAAGGAACGATTAACTGTGGTGTGGAGCAGCTGGTCCTTAAGTCAGCTTGAAGTCACCTGAACCCTGAAGACCAGTAAAAAGAAAGAAGGGCGTTCGGCAGGGTTTTGACAGAAAACCTGTGGGCAGGTGAGAGAGCTGGTTAGAGTCCTGGATGAGGGAGTTACCTCAGACACTGTTGGAAGTTATTTAGCTGTATTTAGAAATGTGTTAAGATTCACTTTGTTTTTATTTAAACTGTGTGTTGGGTGTCTGGAAACTTATTTGCTTTGGATATCTTTGACCAATGTTATTTTTTCTGCTTTCTACCACCTACCTGGGTTTGACTGATCTACTGACTGGCGAAGTTTCATTTGATTTCTTTTCTGTACAGGTAATCCTCAATTTACAAGTTTGTTTAGTAACAGTCCAAAGTTACAACAGCCCTGGAAAAAGTGACTTAGGATCATTTTTCACACTTGCAATTCTGGTAGCACCCACATGGTCACATGGTCAAAATTCGCTCAGCAACCAAATCATGTTTAGGATGGTTGCAGTGTTCTGGGGGGTCACGTGATCACCTTTTGTGACCTTCCGATGAGCAAAGTCAATGGGGAAGCCAGATTCACTTCACAAATGTGTCACTCAGCGGTGGTATTCAGCAGGTTCTGACCAGTTCTGGAGAACCGGTAGTGGAAATTTTGAGTAGTTCGGCAAATACCACCTCTGACTAGAGATTTTTCAGTATCCTTCCCCTGCCACGCCCACCAAGCCACACCCACAGAACCGGTAGTAAAAAATTTGAATCCCACCACTGGTGTCACTAATTTAACAACTATAGTGATTCACTTACCAACTGTGGCAGGGAAGGTTGGCTTCTCTGCTTATTCCCTCAGCCTTGCAGAAACTGTCTCTTAGGAAATCCAATGTTTCCCGCAAGACTCTGTCTTCTACAATTTTCTCTATGCATAAGAATATACTCAGAAATGCTGAAATTACTAAGAGGGTGATATTTCATGTGGGTGGGTGTCTATATACATGTTTGTATATTTGAAATGAAATAGCTGTATTCCAGCATTTGAGGGGCTGCCGCAAAGAAAGGGGTGGGGTCAACTTATTTTCCAAAGCAGCAGAAGGCAACACAAGAAACAATGGATAGAAACTAATCAAGGAAAGACCTCCAAGGTCTCTTCCAGCTTTATTCTGATTAATTAATAGTAAATGAGCCAACAAAAAAGAGGCATAAGGACGTATATGTATTTGTTTCAATACATACATAATGGCAACATTTTTCAAATGACCACAATTCAATTTTTTAATAACAAATTGAGCCTTGGTCAAACAGAACCATACTCTCTGATCTTTCTTTTTCATTGATAACCAACCGGTTCAAAGATTGAGAGTTGACATATTTGCTAGTCAGAATCTGGTTCACACACATCCTTCCAAGAATACATTATCACATTTTTTCCCTATAGTCCAATCATGGGATTTACAATTAATTAATTAATGCTAACTTCATGCTGATTTACAGTATTGGAGCTGCTGACTCCAGTTTTAAATACAATGGAACTCAGAAAAGGAAGTAAAACTAGTTCACTCCCATATGTTTCTTACTAGTGTTTTGTAAACAGTTTTCTCATGCTAAGTTTATTTATAATATCAAAGCTACGTTCTTATATACAATGCAACTTCCGCTCCTCTTTTTTGGGTCTGGGATTTTTTTTTTAACAATTTATAATCATGGGTTCCGTCCTCCCAAGTTTCAGTAATGTCACTTGTGGTGAGATGAGCAGTAAATTAATAAATAAATATTGCACCTACCCCATATATATTACCGGTAGGGCTTTATTTCACTCTTGAATTTCAGCAAGCATAAGCCGCTATTTAATGCTACCAAGAATGCTTGTAGCACTGAATGTTTTTGCATCAACAGATGTTGAGTCTTTTCTTCTAGTTTTTTCTTCTTCCACTGACTTTTTGAAAATCACTTTGAGACAGTTCAGGAGAAGTATTTTCAAAATATAAGTTTTTGTTTCTGTTCAGGGACATTGCTGTTGAAAAATGAATTCAGAAGTCCCAAGCTTCCATTTTTTTTGAAAGACAAAATGAACAAACAAGCAAACACCCAGGAGACAAAATATTTCACTGTTTTTGTTTTAAAAATGCAGAATTACTGCAATGTTCAGCATCACAGCGTATGTAAATAAAAGTCAAATGAGATTTGTTATTGCAATAACAAATGTTAGAGAGCTATTTTCCTGAAAGTGTTATAGCAATTTCAGGAGATCTACACTAAGAACTAACTGAAGCCATCAACATTTTATGATGATTATGTGGAGGAGGAGAAGGAAAACAAGGAAAATCACAGTGCTTATTATTTTTATTACTGTTTCTCTCAAAGTAGCCCAGGATGATAGGAAAAAAATGAAAAACAACTTCAATAAAACAATTAATTAAAAAAAACTAAAGGCCTACAATTTTCTGTTTATTTTCACTGCTACAAACTTCAGGAAATAACTTCCTAATTATGAAAGGATATCCAGTGAACCTTCCTCTAATGTGAAATATTGTAATGGTTAGTTATTGAAAATAGTAAACGAGCCAATGAAAAAAGAAGCATGAAGATGTATATGTATTTGTTTCAATACATACATAATGGCAACTTCTTTTAAATGACCACAGTTCAATTTTTTAATAACGAATTGAGCCTTGGTCAAACAGAACCATACTCTCTGATCTTTCTTTTTCATTGATAACCAACCAGTTCAAAGATAGAGCGTTGACAAATTTGCTAGTAAGACCTTGGAATCTGGTTCACACACATCCTTCCAAGAATACATTATCACATTATTTCCTACAGTCCAATCATGGGATTTACAAAGTTCTAATTTAATAACACAGACATTTTTAAACCTTCGCATTCACCAGAGTGATTATATCTAACAAAAAGCATCAATCATCTGCATTACTATATCTTCACCTTTGTTGCATATTCAATATAAGAATAGTAATCAATCTTTTTGAAACTTCTATCTAAAAAGTGGGAAAGGGTTTTGTATTGAATTAGCCTAATTTTTAGATAATGAGAAACATATTTAAAATTTCTGAAAACCTCAGCATTCATTTTCCAATATATTTATATTTATTAATGTTTTATGCCACCCATCTCCCCAATAAGGTGACCTTATATAGTATATTCCAGTTATCCACTCCAAATTTCTTGTATATTATCCAAATTTATTTTGGCAATTTTTGAAATAGCTTCAAACTTTTTGATACCAGAGCTTCAGGAGTGACTAAATCATACAGTTTTAATAAGGACCATAAAAGATTCTTCAAGTGTATATATTTCCCTCCTATTCTGTGCTGCAAAATATATTCATCTCACCATTTTTCCATTTGCTCCCAAAGCCCTTCATGCTGTTATATGTGTCTGCTAATTGCACATATTTCTATTTTTTTCTGCAAAGGAATTCTGTGAGATAATTCTCAGAATCTTAGGATCATCATTGTTGTAGAAAATAGTCAATAAATATGAATAATCCTAAATATTATTGATGGGTTCTGCCTTCCACAAAGCACTTAACAACCAACAGGATTTATTTTACTTTTTATAAAATAAAGCATTTTATAATATAAAAATTTTATATTATAAAATAATGCTTTATTTTATGAAAATAAAATAACCACCAGATATGGTCTTTTTCTTTTTCTTTCCTTCTTTTTCCGACATCTGAATATTTGCTTCTCAATGAAATAGTTTGGACACCTACATAGGCACACCAATATCTGTTCAGCTTCAAACATTCAAACTTCCATCTAAGAATAACACCGCAAAATTGAAGAAGAAATGACTTAGCATCTCACAGAAGTATCAGTGGGGGGAAAATGGCATATAGAGGGAAAACAGTTTCAAGGAGTTAGATTAGAGTATATGTCATTTACTTTGAGCTTAAAATGCGATCACAAGGACAGAAAGTAAATGCCCATGCAAAATCCAGCCACTCCTTATCTTTAGATATGAATTCACACATCAGATGGTCCTTAGGAGAGACAGTGTAGCTTCTCCTTTTTTCTGTCCATACTGAACGTATCAGCCGATGCATACTGAACACACACATTGCAAAAGTTAGCTCAGCCAAGCGGGAAAATGCTTTTCTCCTTATATGTTTGAAAAATTCATTAAAAGCAAACTCAGTTTGAATGTACACCCTTTAAACAAAATTCATTCGATGATCCCAATAATATCTAGTTCAGACTTCTGAGCTTGATTTCTCAGTGTGATAGAAAAATAGATATGGTGTTTATTAACTGAATAGTGAAGAAAAAGCTAAGTTTGGGTTAGTTGATCGCCCAAAATATGCAACTGTTCAAGATCTTAAGATGTATTCAGTAGTGTATTTGTTTCAAATATCAGTTTTGGTTTAGAGGTGAGGAATATGAAGCCTTGAAAGTCCATGATTAAGAATGAATATGAGAAAAGGTATGTTGGGTTTAATCCGATGCTATGAAATAAGAGTGTATCCAGGTTGCTGCAATGAAGAAGTTGCTGCAATGAAGAACAAGCAATAATTATTCCTGCCCAATTGCTGATGACATAAAATTCATGAATACACCAATATATCAGAATATTTCATTTTGAAGCACACAGAATAATAACTATTTAATCTTAATATACAGATATGTTTGCTTACTATGTGCCTTTATCTATGCTAATATGGAATGTGCCCTAATATTTCACACCAATAGCTTCATAAATATGAACCTGAATAAGTGCAACTGGAAAACATTTCTTGTCTAAAGCTCAAGTGCAAATTAATGCAACCAAGTTTTTTTAGCTTACTCCACAGGACATCTAGTGGTGAAGTTTCTAACTGCATCACCTATCCGTTACATTGGCAATCTGCTTAAATCAAATTATTTACATTTAAATCATCTTAAATCCTAGGATCTCCATTTAAATAAGTGATAAAATTGGACTACAAGACTAAAAGTCGTTTGTTGGGTGCTTTGATCTTCCAGTCACTGCATTACTGGGCAAAACTTTGCGCAAGAATTCTTAATGCAGGTTTGTCCAACGAAGTTTTCTGGATAACCAAGATGTGCTGAAGAGTTCTAAATAGTTCTGGCTTAGTACTGTGATTGGTATACATATGCACTTCTTATTATTAGCTTTAAATTGCTGGTTATTGTTTTAAAAATCTTATATGGCTAAGTTGCAGGGTCCTTTGAATGACACCTCTTTTTATCCAAGCCAGCAACTGAGGGAGTTTATGCCACAGACCCAACTCACAGAAAATTAGAAATGAATCCTTTTTGTACCTCTGCAAAATTTATCAAAATGCATTCCAGTTAAGGAAGAGAGTTTAACTCCTTTGTTTGCTTTTTAACAGCTTTCCAGAAAGCCTTTTTAAACAAACATGCTTTTACTTGAGTATTTTAATTGTTCTTTAAAAACAGTTTTAATATGAAGAATCTTTGGCACTCTTTGAGCCTGGCTGTTTTCTTGAAGATGTTTCATTATCCAAACTAGGTAACATCATCACCAGTCCATCAATTCATCATCAGTTTCTAATGCCTCTCTTTTTAAGTTGATATTTTCATGAACGCTATCAAGAGACTGTGATAGTCAGTAATAAAATAGAGTAAATCCTGAGAATTAATGGACAAATAGTTTTACCACCCTGGCCTGCCTTTTCATCCAATCTAAATTGTGCGTACAGTATATAAATAATTATACTTGCAAGAATAAAGATCATTATAGTTGGGCTGCTGAAAAAAGTGATTTGTCTAATATAATACATTTTGTTTCGGTGTCCTTTTATTATTTTAGAGAAATGGACAGAGAAACAAAGAAGAGAGACCAGAAGACATTTGACAATGGGAACAAAGTTGTGATTACGTAATTGTTACTCTCTTCCCTGCTTATTTCAATGACATTGCTGAATCTACACTTATCTTTGATTTAGCCATGGAAGGGACAAGAAACAGGATCTGAGGCCCATGTGAGCTTCAGTGGGCGTACCAGAGGTTGTTACCTCCCCCACCCAAAAAAGAAGGGGCCAGTGTAGCAAAAAGATAGGGCTAGAAAAAAGCTGCATTTCAATGAAATTAATTTACACTTTAATTAATATACCTTATTAATTTACACTTAAATTAATATACCTTATGCAGTCAACCTTTCTGTCCTGGTGCATTGAAAGACATACAATTTGTAGTCAAATTGGGGAAGCATTCTGGGAGCTGCATTTAAGGCTGGAAACTCAGGTAAGGCACTGATCCCATTTTGTATTTATTTATTTAGCATATGGCATGTGTTAACCAGGGATCACCAAGGTGGCTGCCTGCCTCTGTAAAAGGAATTTTTTTCAGGCGGTGTTATCATTTACCTGTGAAACACCTGAATGCCAGTAAGCTCCTTTCTTGATCCTGATCGGTTTATTTGTTCATGGGAATCGAACTGCCAAGTTGTCGACCTCAGCTGTGCGCAAGCCCAGCATCTTACCATGTGAGCCACTGTGGCCCCATTTTGTAGATTGATGAGACTAACATGCAAAGTGGAGTTTCAGGGTTTTTTTAAAGCTAATTTTATTTTATTTTTTAAAGCTACAGAATTTGCTAATAAAATTTAAACACATGTACGCATATAAAATTAAATGGTACGGACTAAAAATGAATAAAAGAATAAAAAGCATGAAATAAAATGAAAAATATATAATACAAATATTACAATTTTGTCTGCAATGTAAGAAAATTGACCATTTCTTTATGCTAATTACTACACTCTACCCCAATTTTTAAGCAACAAATAGAACATTGGGTAAGCAGAATCATATTGCCCAAATTTTCCATCAAAGAACCAGTACTGTTGACAAATTTTACTGAACCAGATTTTAGAGTCTGGCGCAGACACAAGCTTTAAGGATTGCACAGTCGCTTGTCTTGCACTTATCCAAGGTTGATGTATTCAAAGCCCTTTGTAAATGAACAACTTCAAAATTTGGGGAACAATTTAACTACACCTTATCATGTTTAGACTTTAATTTCTTCCCACATGACTGGGTGGGCGTGGCTTCTTTTTCTTTTCTTTTTTTGCAGCACAGCCCCATCCCATTTTTTTTGTTTTGCCTCCTGGGCCTCAGGGAGGCCTCCTGGGGGATGCATTTTTGCTTCCAGGAAGGCTTCCTGGGGGGGAGTTTTTTGCTCCCAGAGGGCTTCCCTGGGGCCCAGGAAGGCAAAAAAAATGGATCATGGGGGGCACAGCCCCCCCCGGCACCCCTTTTTTCCTCCTGGGCCTCGGGGAAGCCTTCTGGGCGAAGCAGTAAGACAGCGAGGGGGATCCCAGCACAGCTGATCATCGGAATAGCTGATCGTCAGGAGGGGGAAAAAAGAAAGAAATACCTTAAGGAGTGACTGTGGGGGAGAACACAGTCAGCAATGTTGAGCATGCATATAATGTTGCACATGCACGATAAGGACTGATTGGACGGGGAAGGAAGGGGCGGGCCAGCCAGGGGCATGATTTGCCGGTTCTCCAAACTGCGCAGAAGTATAACAACCTGTTCTATAGAACCAATCTGAACCAGTAGAATCCCACCCCTGATAAGAAGCCTACCCAATATTTTCTAAAACTCCAGATTTCTGGTTGTATAATATTTGACATTCCATTACAATTTTTTTAAAAAAATTCACATTTATATGCCGCCCTTCTCCGGAGACTCAGGGCAGCTTACAATCTTTGGAGCACAACCCAATGTGCTCAGCAATAGCCTTCATTCCATTGTATATGCCTGCTTATTACTAAGCGGCATTTTTACAAAGTCAGCTTATTGCCCCCAACAATCTTGGGTCCTCAATTTACCTTCCCCGAGAGGATGGAAGGCTAAGTCAACCTTGAGCCTGGTGGGATTTGAGCCTGCACTAATTGCAGGCAGCTGGAGCTAAGTGCTAGGTGTTTAACAGCCTGCACCACCAAGGTTAAATAATTTTATTAAGGCTAAATAATTTTATTTTTTATTTATATTTTATTTTATATTTGAACTTGTATGCTGCCCCATCTCCAAAGACTCAGGGTGGCTCACAACTAAAATACAGAACAATAAATACTTAAAAAACCATTAAACTAGATACAAGCCCAAATATTAAAACAATACAATAATAAACATTAAAAAATCCATCCCTCCCCCCAAGGAGGGGTCACAGCCCGGGTTGGTCAAATAACCAGGTTTTTAGCTCACGGTGGAAGGTGCGGAGGTCAGGGGCCAGACGGAGCCCCAAGGGCAGTTGATTCCAGAGGTCAGGGGCCACGACAGAATAGGCTCATCATCGGGGAATCGCCAGTCGGCATTGACCCGCCGACGGGACCCCGAGGAGTCCTTGCCTATGAACTCGCACAGGGCAGCCGGTATTTGATATCGGAAGAAGACGCTCTCTTAAATATTGAGGACCCATGTCATGCAGGACTTTGTATGTCAAAACTAAAACCTTGAATCTCACCCGGAGCGCAACTGGTAGCCAATGCAGGCCGCGCAGGAGGGGGGCAACATGGGAGAACTGGGTAACTCCCATCACCACCTGCGCCGCCGCATTCTGCACCAGCTGCAATCTCCGGATGGTATGCAAGGGCAGTCCTAAGTAGAGAGCATTGCAGTAGTCGAGTCTAGAGGTGACAAGGGCATGAGTGACTGTGTGCAGGGCGTCTCGGTCCAGAAAAGGGCGAAGCTGTCGAACAAGGTGGAGCTGGGCAAAGGCCCCCTGGCAACGGCCCCCACCTGCTCCTCCAACCAGAGCCATACATCCAGGAGGACCCCCAGATTCCAGCCCTATCCACAGGGGGCAACACCTCTCCCCTATGGCCAAAGATGGACAATCCTGACTGGGCGAGGCGCCGATATGCACAGCCACTCAGTCTTGGCGGGTTGAGTTGAAGCATGTTCCCGCTCATCCAGATCCGTACCGCATCCAGACACCTGGTCATCAGGAAGAGGGCATCACTGATCTGGTTTGGGGTGGAGATGTACAGCTGGGTATCATCCGCGTACTGATGGAATCTCACCCCAAAACCACAGATGAGCTCACCCAGAGGCTTCATGTAGATGTTAAATAAAAGAGGGGAGAGGACCGACCCCTGAGGGACCCCACAAGAGAGCACCCTTGGGGTCAACCTAACCCCCCCACCAACACCGATTGCGACCGCCCCGAGAGGTAGGAGGAGAACCACTGAAGAACAGTGCCCCCACTCCCAACCCCGAGGCCGCAAAGGATACCATGGTCGATGGTATCGAAAGCCGCTGAGAGGTCCAATAGGACCAGGACAGAGGAAAAACCCCTGTCCTGGGCCCTCCAGAGATCATCCATCAGCGCGACCAATGCCGTCTCCATGCTGTAACCAGGTCGGAAGCCCGATTGATACGGATCCAGGTAGTCCGCTTCATCCAGGAAGAGCGGAACCTGCTGAGCCACCACACTCTCAACAACCTTCGCCAAAAAACGAAGGTTGGAGACTGGACGAAAGTTGTCTAACACGGTCGGGTCCAGGGCAGGCTTCTTCAGGAGGGGTCTCACCACCGCCTCCTTCAAGGCAGAGGGAAAAACACCCTCCCTCAATGAAGCATTGACAACTGCCCGGAGCCAACCGCAGGTGTCCTCCCTGGCGGCATAAGTCAGCCAGGAGGGACACGGGTCCAACAAACATGTGGTGGAACTCAACCGCTGCATAATCCTGTCCACTTCATCCTCGGAAACAGGATCGAACTCATCCCAGATAACAGTGGCCAGACTACCTGCACCTCGTTCCTCAGACCACTGCAAATCAGAGGGCAATATCAAGGCTAATAAATTTTATTAATTTATTTTGCTAAAATATAATTATTTAAAATATTTAACAGTATTATTAATTATAAACTGTTAAAGAGTAGCTATCTCATTTTACATCCATTTTTAAATGCTTTTTTTTCTTGAGACTTGAAAGATTGATTCAGACTTGCAAGATTGATACAAGAAGCATATCCAGAACTATTAGCTTTACCATTATTATAAGGTAAGATTGATGGAATCTTGCAAGTCTGAAAGTATATCTCTTCCCCTTGCCTTTACAGCCCAAGAAACTAGGGAGGGTCTACTTGTATATATTCTGAGCACATATTCTAGACATATTAATAGTTTGTGACTGTTATTGTTGTTATTGTTGTTCTTCCTTTAAGCACTATCTCTTGTCCAAGGTTTTTTTTTCTTATGGAGTCTACCCAGATCTAATCATACTGAAACTTATTAAAAACATTGAGACATAAATTATTTTTATCATTCTTTTCTTGGTATCACTTCTTTCTTAACTAGTATGTTTCAATATTTAGTCTGCTACTTTGGATGATTCCAGTCTTGAAAATGAATGAATTCCAATCATTTTTCTTCTCTGTACCATTCTTCTTTTGTCTCATTTTCTCTTGTATCAGGTAATTTTATTTCTATTACTGTCAGGGTTATAACTTCAAGACTATGTTCTATTTTTCTATTTGTCTCTTTCAAGTAGTTGCTCATTCAGATCCCTTCTGTCTTTAATGTTATGAATTGCACGACCCTTAGCTGGAATCAAAGTTCTTGTTAATGCAGACTACTGCTAAATTTCCGCTAACACCTCTGTTGTCAAATGGCCACTACACTCATGTAGTTGTGTATACAATGCACACAACCAGGAATGTGCATCATTTCTACATTATCAAAATATGATTAAGCTTTATTTTAATGGGGTCTTCAATTAGGAACCACTTTTCACAAGTGCATAGCTAGTGGAAAGCATGGCCATAAGATAGACCAGTAGTCAAGAAACACTAAGACTTTCTTTGAATGTATAAATACATCATGTCAATCAGTGGTAGGGTTCAAATATTTTACTACCAGTTCTGTGGCCATGGCTTGGTGGGCGTGGCAGGGGAAGGATACTATAAAATCTCCAGTCAGGGGTGGTACTTGCTGGTTCTCCGAACTACTCAAATGTCTGCTACCGGTTCTCCAGAACTGGTCAGAACCTGCTGAATACCACTCTGATGTCAACTATTTGTTGCTCTCTTTCTGGAGTCATACTTAACTGAGTCAAGGAGGCACAAGATGATTATACAAGCACCATAACTCAGTCAGCAAACCCAGGGGGTTGGTTTTGGCAAGAAATAACCTTGCAGCTAATCCAGCTCCCAACCCCCTCATCAAACAACTGTGTTATGCAAAATGAACAGGAATAACAACCCACAGATGCCCTATTTTCCCCCCTAGAAAATCCATCTCTCTTTCTTTTTGACTTTTCATTCCTTATGGATATTTGTAATATCCCTGGTTCTATCTGATATAGTACCAGCTCCGATTAGCCACCAGTATTTTTTGTTGTTTTCTTTTAAAAAAAACCTTAAAAAGCCAGTTTCTGCCAGTTTCTTGGATCGTTGGCAGTCATTTCACTTTCTCTTCTGTTCTCCATAAATTGAAAGCCATCATTTCCATTCCTAAATTCATTTCATTCTTCCTTGTTCTAACTGTCCTTTGAAGTTACTGATTTTTTTGACATCTGTCTGGCTCATCCCAATAATGTATTTAAACTTATTTCTTCTCCTTAGCTTTTTCTAATTGATCTCCATTTTCTATATATTTCATTTTCTTCCACATGTTTCACTTATAGACTAGTGTTAGACCTTAATTCGCCTTGATGGGAAGCACTTCATTTTACTAAACATTCCCAAAATGCAGAAACAAAACAAAACAAAAACAAACCCCAGCCCATATTAGGAAGAAATGAATCACTTATTATCAATTTTTAAAAGGCTTTTTGGGATATATTATTGAAAGTTTCTGTTTTGTAATTTAGCTTCTCAGTGTCCATGCATATGTGAATGAATATTGTTAGTCTCCTATCCAACATTTTAAAATAGTTATTTCATGATTTGGCATACTTGTGATCTTTCTGTGGTAAATTAAAACTGAGGCAAAGACCATTCTCTCTCTCTTTCTCTCTTTTTAAAAATATTTCTCAGAAAAGGCCACTTTTAATCATGTCCACATTCCTTCTTTTTAAAGTGATATATCTGAAGTAATTATAGCCATGAGTCTATTGATGGCTATGTTATCACATTAACTAGGTAATAATGAGAGAGATGCCATAGGTTAGCACAGACTTAGTGCAATAGGATTTACTTCAGCATGAAATGAAGTTGAGTGTTAAGAGGAAATCTTCACATGCCAGATTACATGGGCTCTCCTTATTAATTACTGCTGAGAAGCCCTCATCCGTTCCTCCACATTAACGATACTCCAAGAACAGATTTGGGATTGGCGGTTTGAGTGGACTGTCCACACAAATTAGGAAAGTGAAATCTGCATGAAGCCAGCAGTAAACTGTGCAGACAATGTGAGTCAACGAACACTATAAAGTTTGATTTAAACATTGATACTTTGTTTTTGGGGGAGTAAGAAATGGGGTCTTGCTGTTGAGCACACCCCTAATTGTGTTCAATAATCCTCCAGACCTCAATTATCACTGGTTGTGTGTTCTATTTGTTCTGGTTTGAAATCTGTAATAAGGGATCATTATAATGCTGGAATTCTTGATTCAAGGGAAATTAAACTTGAGTGTAGTCAGGTTATAAAAAAAATAATAAAAGCCCTGGTTTTCATAAACTCAGGACAAACCTTAATAAGATCTCATGGCAGGAAAGCTAATGGAAAAAAGAGTTCAAGATAGCAAACACGCCAGTGGCTAGGGAAAAAAGTTAGCAAAAATCTAGAAACTGAAAAACTCATACAGGAAATGGAAAGACAGATTGTTCCAAAAGAAAAAACACAATCAGTCAGAACTGTAGACCAAAGTAAACTGTAAAGCAAAGGTTAGCAAAAGATGTTAAGAAACTTAGCAAAGATCTTATTCTGATAATATGTTTTGTTAAAAAAAGGGTAAAATCAGGATACTAATTGTTCAGTGAATTAGATGAGGTTATATACAAACAAAGGCAAGGTTATTAATCTTCCATTTTACACACACACACACACACACACACACACACCACATATTCTACCAGGAAATGGCAAAGGGACATGATTGCAACTTGACATTGATTGAAATATGATCAAGAAATACTTACTTGCTTTCAATGAATTTAAATTTCCAGGATTAGTATTCTGACTATTGAAGAAACGAGCTGGTGGGACAGCCTTATGCTTGAGAAATTCTGAGAACTGATGAAGTGCCTGATGAATGGAGGACAGAAAATGTTCATAAGTTCAAAACGGAGGAAACAATGCAGTGGTTGACATTGATGCATGGAAAGATTCTAAAGCAGTTTGTAACGGAATGGATCTGTTAGCACCTCAAAAACATTGCAATAATTACCAAAAGTCAATATGGATTTGTCAAGAACAAATCTTGTCAGATTACTTTTATCTCAGTTTTTAACATCGATCTGGCAGAAGGGGCATGCTGCAGGCCTCATCCGTCAAAGAATTTCATCTGGCAGGGTTTAGAAGAGAGTCTTTTCTGCCATGGCCTCCACTCTTTGAAATATCCTGCCACGTAAGGTGGAAGTCTGTCCCTGTGTCTTTTGGCTCCATGGAAGGGTGTTAAAAATGACTCTGATGATTGGTGTGGATAGTATATGTTGGAAATGGTTGGTAGACTAAAAAAAAACACTGTTCCTGTCTTTGATTTCTTATCTTTGTACCTAAATAATGATGTTATTTTAAAAAATATTTATTATTTTAATTATAAGCCATCCATAGTTTCCTGCAGAGTGAGATGGGCAGCAAAATGAATGAATGAATGAATGAATGAATGAATGAATGAATAAATAAATAAATAAATAAATAAATAAATAAATGGGCAACCTTTACGCAGTAGATATAATATCCCTCAACAGCAAAGCATTTGACAAAATTCAGCATAAAAGTAACAGAGCTGATCAAAGGTATTAGAAATTATGTAGAGAGTTGAATGAAGCCAGGGGAAGTGGGATGTAATAGCATTTGTTACATATTCATCACACACATTATTCAGAGAGTAATTAGGACTGCAGAAAAAAAAACAATTACTACCAACCTGCCTTCCATCAAGGACCTGTATACTGTACGAGTCAAAAAGAGGGCTGTGAAAATATTAACAGGCCCCTCACATCCCCAACATAAACTGTTTCAACTCCCACCCTCTAACGATGCTATAGAGCACTGCACAGCAGAACAACCAGATACAGGAACAGGTTTTTCCCAAATGCCATCACTCTGCTAAACAAATAATTCCCTCAACACTGTCCAACTATTTACAAAGTCTGCATTGCTATTACTATTAATCTTCTCATCACTCCTTATCACCCATCCAAGTGGGAGACTTGTGACTGTATGACTGTAATCTTGTTGCTTGTATCCTTACGATTTATATTGACTATTTCCTAGTATTCTGTCTTTTGGTCCACTTGCTGAATATAAAGACAGATAGATAACTCTACAAATTCTTCCATACAAAGTTTCTTTTATTGGATTATATTAGGTATCCTCAGGGTGACTCACAATTATGTCGAGATGCATCTAATGTCCAATTCTTTGTACAGTTGAAATCATAGTGTAAATGATAGTAATCTTTCTATCCCATATTTCATCCCATAGTCATAGAGGTAGGGGGTATAGCTGCTACCACGAGGCTGTGTGATCAGGCAAGAGTGAAGAAACCTCCCCCGACCCACCAAGGGTCAAATCAGTGACCAATCAGGGTTACAGATGTGACCACATGACATGTACTACATTTCCCAGGATACCTTAACTACATTTACCATGATTTTCCCTTAAGGGAAAAGCTCCCAATTCCTAACTAACTATCCCAAATCCCATTAACTATAGCTGGTTGGACAGCACACCTAGTATGATTTGATTGCTTATTGTACCCTATGATTATTATTAAGTGTTGTACCTTATGATTCTTGACTCTTGATGAATGTATCTTTCCTTTTATGTACACTGAGAGCATTTGCACCAAGACAAATTCGTTGTGTGTCCAAGCACACTTGGCCAATAAAGAATTCTATTCTATTCTATTTGAAATAATATAACATAGAACAATGCCAAGAACTTCTTTCATAATGCATTTAAGTTGCAGGAAAACAATTTAAATTGAATGGTGGAAACAACATCCTTGTCAGTAACAACAGTTTGATTGTGGAGTCAAGTACCAAGAGAAGTAGTGGGCTTCCTTTAAGTGGAGCGATAAATTGCCATCTATCTGGAACAGTTTAATTAGGTTTCTGCACTGAGGGATGGCCCTTAGCATCTGTATGATTCTAAGGAAGTTTGTTAGATGTATGATCCATGTGCCAGATAATGGTCAAGTCCAATATTTATTCAGTGTTTTCCATTCATGTTGTAGTGGAAGCCTCATGGCTGCCAAGAACACCGCAGAAAACAAAGGACATGCCCTTGCTTTTTCTCCAAGCTGGTATTAATAATATTGTGCTCTGTCTTCTTCTTTTTTCCTGTGAAAGGAGTTTATGTTTTTCTAGTGCCATCAGCTTACTCTGCACTTTAAATAGTAACATGGCAAGTATGTTGATAATTAACAGTTATAAATAGAGCTAAATGTCTCCCTGGGAAGTGGGAGGAAAAGAAGAGAAGAGAAGAGGATAAGATGTTGGACATTTTCTCACAGCGTAAGTGTCACTTAGTTTCCAGCCACCCCTCCAATCTCTCATAAGCCAGTTTGAAGGCAACTTTCAATGTTCTTCATTTCTGCCAGCCCTGAATTGTCAAGAGGGGTAGGGAACACAGGAGGCTTTGACTACTGCTTCAGAGATCCACGGGGATCTCTGGGGAAAGTTCAAAAATATAGGGCTCAAACACGATGATGCTTCTAAGCTGCCACAAATTCTAGAGTAATAAATGCTCTCTCTTCCACTAAACATACACATTGGTGGTGGAATTCAAATTTTTTTACCACCAGTTCTGTGGGCGTGGCACGCCCGCCAAGCCACACCCACAGAATTGGTGGTAAAAAAACAGGAGGTTGTTCAACTTGCCTCATAGTGTAACCGGAACAATCTGTCAAGATTGAATCACTTAGGTTCTTTCAAACCTTATCGCTATTCAACTTGCCAATGAACTGGCGGGTGAGAAAGGTGGAATGAAGTGCTGAGAATTTGTGCACGGACCATGGGAGCCTGGAAACCATCAAGGTCACAACTGCAGGTGCTTGAGAATGAGTTGGACTGTTCTCATAACAAAAAGGCATCTCATAATTGGACAATGTGATCAACCAGGTGTGGGGAGAAAGGGAAGCTATTGTTTAACTAGGCAAGCATTTGTGTGGGAAAACCAGAGCTGGTTTTGATTCTTCAGTATCAATGGTGTATCCAGTAAAGTTTTATTTTGGGGAATTCAAAGCTCCGAGAGTGTTTACTTGTTTTGGGTGCCCTAGTTGGACAGTTGACAAACAGAGAACCAACTATATTTGAGATTGGCATCTATATACATTGAAATAATAAACTAATTAATGAATGTATTATATGGAGTCTGATATTCATAAAGGAAATGTCCATGAGCATAATAGCCCTTTACAGCATCCATATTTGATAAAAATGTATTCCATAAAAACATGTATTCCAAGTCAAGGATGTAAGGTGAAGAGTAAGAAAATCAATAGTTATGCTCTGATGCCATAGTACTTATGGCATCAGAGTGCTTAGTACATATTCTTTACACAGAGTACTTTGTTCATATTCTTGTTCATATGAAAATTGTATACAAAGCTCTGAATGTTAACAATTATAGTTAACCTCTTAAAATCTGTTGTTTAATCATTCAGGCACTTCTGATTGTGGTCCAAGATATTCTCAGTCATGATGTTTAGCAATGGGACTTCTTTCTTGATGATACTATTTTCACTGCCATGTTATAACTGGTAAAATTCTACTCTTGTTAATACATACCTATCTTATCAATGCAGTTTCTGGCTTTTAATACTATATTTAGAAATATATTTGGTGTTTGCCTTAAAATCTACTGATTTTTAAATGGAAGTCTCCTATGTTTACTCTTCTAATTTGTGCTTTTATTATTTTTCTTGTATAAAATCAGGATCAGAAACTCAGAAGTTTATAGAGATTTCTTTTTCTCTCTCTAAAGAAAAAGATAAGATTTGTGTGTAGTATTCTTTTTTTCCCCTTAATGTTGTCTGTGGAACACCAGAAGGACATGATCTATCTCTGGTATCTTTCTTTAATACTAAAGAGGAATTTTGCACTGAATCAGACAATTTGTTCCCTTAGCTCAGCATAGTTAATACTGCCTGGCATTAAAAAATATACAATGCTTGAAGTGTTCAGAAACCTGACATTTATTATGTGGTGTTTTTTTTTCCACTCAAGAATCCATTAGCATGAAAGACAGAATATGATTCCTTCAAGACTTTCACACTCATCTCCCAAGCTTTGTGGTTTAAAAAAAATGCTTGGTATATTAGATCATATAAACCTTGAACTTATCTTGCAAAGTTCATAAACTTAGAGTTGTTCAGGGTAAACTACCACCTTAAATCTTCGTTCCATTTCTTGTAGTCCAAATAAATGGTCCTTAGGAAGTTAACTGTTTGTTTTTCCAAATATTTCATTATCACTCAAAAAAGGATGGTAGAATAAAACACAGTTTGTATTACATTTAACATTTGCTGAAGTATGAAATAATCAAGAACTAAAGTTCATGTTTGTCAAATGTAGATGAAGTTCCTGTTACTCATTTCCATTTTCTTCTTTCCTTGGAGGCCAAATTCTTACTCAACTGAGGAACAAAACTGCCATAGCTGATTTGGATAGTTAGCCTGATTTGAAATGTAGACTTCTTCCATGCCTTAACTGTATCTATTCTGGCAATAAAAATGGAAGAATTCACTCAGGTGTATGGTCCTTCCTCACCACTGTGGTTTTTCATAAAATGGAACCACTCATAGTACTTTGAATATTCAACATTACAAAATGAGAAGATGGTTTTGCAGCATTTTGGGATGCACTACAACGGAACCAGAAATGTATCATTTGAACTCCCCAGAAATGAAGATGGTGATTCATAGAAGTATAGCGCCAATATGGAAAGGCACAAATGCATGTACCTTGACTAAATACCCTTCTCTATTATGGTACCTTCACTTTCCTAGCATTTAATTATTTAGTTACAACAACATTGCATTCCAGCTACTCACCACACTCAAGAAGGTATACAGTATTAAATACTGAAACAAAATCTAGAATAAAATCAATATTGAAGCCCAAACCATTGGTGTGGCTTATAAGAATCCTATTGTTTAAAAGCCCTTGTTAGAAGAACTACTTTTACTCTCTTTCAATATGACAGAAACGTAGGGGTTAACTTGATCTTTTCACAAGTTGGTCTTCAGTAAAAGGCTGCTACTGAGAAGCCATCCTGTGGACTCCCAGCTTTCCTAGTAGATCATGGAGAGGAGACCAATTTCATTGGAACAGACAGTCCTAAGGGTAGTGATGTCCCAAACCTATAGGGTTTTATAGATTACCGTGGTGGTGCAGTGGTTAGAGTACAGTTTTGTAGGCTACTTCTGCTGACTTCCAGCTGCCTGCAATTGGGCAGTTCAAATCTCACCAGGCTCAAAGTTGACTCAGCCTTCCACACTTCCGAGGTCGGTAAAATGAGGACCCAATTCGTTGGGGGCAATATGCTGACTCTGTAAAGTGCTTAGAGAGGGCTGTGAAGCACTGTGAAGCAGTATATATGTCTAAGTGCTATTGCTACTGCTACAGGCAGCACCTTGAATTGTGCCTGGAATTATACCAACAACCACTGCATTTACCACAAACGAGATGCCATTCTACTGAACTCTATCTACTATTTCCACAGGAGCTGCCAACTCAAGAGAAATTTGTCTTCAAGTAGGCCTTTGGATCATGTCCATCTTGTGGTCATTGAATTAACTGACAATGTGAACAAATTATTATGCTTGAACACAAAAGATGCCTTAATGTTTCATCTTGTCCTGAAAACAAGAAAGATTTGAATGGACTGTTTTTGATTTGGACACCAAGAAATTATCATTGTCTATTGTAATTTTGTAATAAAGCATCCTTTTTACTTGACCATTGCTGGAATCTTAGTGTTGCTCAACAAATTCATGTCCTCTGTACTGCTTTGCAATAAAATTGACTCAAAACTAAAGTTCATTTTCTGTCCTTTTTTTTTTTACATGAAAACCTCCCTGCCAGTAAATGGGGAAAATTTTTTTCAAGAAGTGTGTTTACTGATTTTATAGCAGTGGCAGCTTCTCAGCCACAGCAATAACTAAAATCACCTTCACGTTCTTGTCTGTGAAGCCATTAAGTTGAGAGACATGCTGGTTTTGGCAATAAAGAAATCAAAGTGGTAGCACATTGCTGAAGATCTGTGTTAAAGAACAAAAATCCACAAGCTGCTTCAAAGATCAACGAGGAGCCCTGAAATTTCCTATCAATTCCTTTTCACGGCCCCGTGACATTTTCAACTTAAAACTATATTGCTTAACATCAAGGCACTTTGAAAAAGCTGTAGTTGGAGAAAGTAATTTTGGAAGGAGATTCAGCAGAAAAAGGTAATTTTTCAGAGAGGTTCACTGGAAAAAGATTATTTCAGAATCAATTGCCATGTTCTTTTGCTGTTGTTTGGTGCCTTTTCTAAATAGTTCTAACGTCATTCGTGGCCACATTGTCACGATATCAGTACCCAGCTAAGTCATTTGTACAAAGTTTACAGAAGCTATAGCTTTAGGCAATTTTATTCCACATCAGACAATGCAATTTTGCTTGGAAGTTTCATCAATGTTGCATCACATTACAAGAAGAAACCCACATGACATCATAATTTGGCCCCACTTAAAATTTGTTTTGGGCTTTTTTTTTAATAGGGGAGAATTTCAAATGATATGACAGGCTGAAATAAACCTTTCTCTCTACATTTTAACTTAGCTAGTATCAGGCTACTTGCAGCAAATTAATGTCCATTTGTACCATTTCAAGATACCAAAAGGCAGAAATAACTCCTCTTCACATGAATGATGTTATCTGCTATTTGTTCAAGAACAAGAACTCCTTTCATCTGCTTATTTTCCTCAGACCCTTTCAAAGGGAATACTCTGCATCATTTTCTAAAATGACCCCAAATAAAGAGTTGGAAAATTACCAGCCTTCTTGCATTTGCTTTGATTGCGTTTCCATAGAAAATGATCAATAGGCAAGATGGGAGTAAATTGGACATCTTCTGGAAGTTTCACCTCTGACTGCAGTAAATCAGACTATGAATTCAAACATGATGCCTTTCAATACATGAAATTTCAACAGATTCCTGACAATCATAGGAATTAAATCTAGTTCATCTGAAAACCACCACTTTGAGATGGAATGAATCAATAACCTAAACTGGTATAAGTCAAGTAACTAATCTCTACACACTCTCATAGTAAGACACGCTGAGCACAGTGGAATTTACTTTTGAGGAAACATGTCCAAGATTCCCTGGAATAGATTCATTCTTATCCCAAAGATACTTTTTCAAGAGACAACTGGACTTTCTGATTTTTCTTTGAAGGCATTTCACTTCTCATTCACTTCTTCAGCTCTGGCTGGATGGTGGGGAATGGAAGGATTTATATTCCTTGCAGACAGCTGGTCATTTGCATTCTTTTAGAGAGTCGTTGAGGCCACCTGAACACCCCTGTGTCATCAGGGTCACCTCAGCAGTGCAAATGGGTGTAGAGCCTTCTTGGAATTGTTGAAAGGACTGTGTTGTAGACCAGAGATAGATTATGTCATATCCCTCCCTCTTTGTTGAGAGAGAGAGAGACGCTCAATTTTGACATAGATGGCCGCTTTGACCCCTCTTTCAGACCAGCAGTTCTTTCTGTCCAAAATGTGGACTTTGCTGCCTTCAAAACAGTGGCCTTTGTCTTTTAAATGTAGATAGAATGTTGAATCTTGGCCTGATGGGTTTGTTCTCCTAAGTTCAAAAGTGCCATGCATTTATAAAGTGGTTGTTTTGTTTCCCCAGATCTCCACATGGCTCACTGCATTGTACTGCATATACCACGTTGCTGAGTTTGTGTCTAGGTGTTTTATCCTTGGAGTGAATAAGCTTCCACCTTAGTGTATTCTTGGGTTTGAAGTGTGCACATACGTTCTGTTGGCAAAAGATCCTTCTGAGCTTTTCTGATATTTCTGCAATGTATGGAATGACAACATGGCTTTGTTTATTGTTCTCTTCCATTCCTCACCATCCAGTCAGTGCTGAAGAAGCTTCTTGGATGAGAAGCGAAACATCTTCAAAGAAAAACCGGAAAGTCCGGTTGCTTCTTGAAGAAGCACATTTGGGACAACCATGACCTGGATGACTGAGAATCTCCACAGATTCATTCTTAGTTACCAATTTGGATAACTTTGTTCATGACGGTAGGTTAAACAACTGTTGGGTCCTTCAAAGCCCCTAGGAACCAGCTTCCCCTGGAGCTACGACTGGCCCCCAACCTTCGCTCCTTTTGTTGCGGCCTAAAGACTTGGTTATTCGAACAGGCCGGTCTGGACTAAGGGGGGGGGTGTTTTAATATTTTAAAATGTTTTTAAATGGGTTTCAATGATTATTTGGTCGAATTTGATTTAATTCTATTTTAACTTTTGTATTTGTATGGTTGTTTTTTATGTGAGCCACCCTGAGTCCTTCGGGAGAGAGGGCGGCATATAAGACCAAATAATAAATAAATAAAGGAATTTGTTTTTATATTTCATTTTTCTAAGTGAACTTTTAAAACTGTACTTAATCCTATCTGTTGGAGACTACCTGGATATTGATAGCTTCAAATCCTTTAATCATATTTTTCAGAAGTTTTATGTGAATTTTTAAGCTGTGGGTGCTTGATTTGTTGTTATTCAGTCACTTAGTTGCTTGTGCCTGACTCTTTGCAACTCCATGCACTATAGCACACCAGGCTTCTCTGTCCTCCACTGTCTCCCAGAGTTAGGTATTTGATACTATATGGTAAATTGACCCTTTGTCATTAACAAATAAATAAATTTTAGCATAACTATTGACTGAAAGCCCAAGGAATTGCTTTTATATTTTAAAACTCAATAACACAGAGATAAATTATAAGAAGTCAGTCCTTTTCTCATCCACAAAAATTCAATTGGCAAATAGAATGTAGACCCATACTTTGAGAAAATTGTACAGGATTTAATTTTCCCACAATGCTCTTGACATAGGCATGAGTGCTTTTGTTTTGGATTTTGGGACATGAATGATTTCCCCCCCCCCCTCTGAAGTTAAAAACATGAATGGAAGGAAAGCATAACATACACTGGACACAATAGAATAATGGGGAATGTGAAGGATCTATAAAAAGCTTTAGGTATATTGCACACTAAAGTATCCCTTTGTACATAACAAATCATTGCAATGAGAAATTGGATTATAAAAGGGGCATTACTAGATTCTAAGTTAAGTATTTAAACTCTACCAATATAAAATTGATCCAGGGGAGAAAACTGTTGCAGAGAAAGATCATAGGGATTTTATCTGGAAATTATTGAGTAGATTCAGTCAACTTTATTGGGTATCCTTAAAAGACTTTTAAGTCTGTGTTTAAAGTTATGAACTATAAGTTCTTTGTGAAAGCCAGTAAAGTGGGCAGACCTCCTAACAGGGAGGCATTTCAAAGAACTGGAAGTGGATACAGAAAGGATCCAATCCTGAAAAAAGTGTGAATCTCCTCAAATGTTCTCATTGATTAAAGAGTATCATCTAGAAAGTTGTGCTTTTTCTGATCACCTGGATCTGAATTGGCCCTCTGAATTGCTTTTAGCAAGATGTGATATAACCTCTTTGGGTTCTTCCAAAGACCAACCTGACTGCTGAGTTCTATAAAAATTAAACTTTCGTAATTAGACACAAAGTTGACCCTATGTTGAGCATGTTACAATAGTCCGGCCTAATGTTATCAATTACCATAAAGCATGGATGTCAAACTCAATTTCATTGAGGGCCGCATCAGGGTTGTGTTTAACCTCGGGAGGGCCAGGGGTGGGCGTGGCCATCTCGATGTCACTCATCAAGGCTCCATTTTTGGCCATGACAGTCTCCTGCAAGACTCTGCCAACAAAAACAGAGCTTGGGGAGGCCGTGTATGGCTGGCCCGAGCTCCATTTTTGTTGGCAGAGGGCTGTAGGAGGCCATTGCCACCCAAAACAGAGCCCAGACAGGCCGCACATGGCCCAATGAAGAACTGGCCCTGTTTTTGCTGGCAGAGGCATTGCGGGCCAGTTCTTCATTGTTTCCAGGGTGGGCCCTTGGGTCCTCTAAGCACCTCGCAGGCTGGATATGGCCCCTGGGCCTTGAGTTGGACACCCTTGCCATAAGGTAACTAAAGTTACCATAAAATTAAAGTTGACATAGGAACCTACTCCTTCAGAGAGGATGTAACTCCATTCAGAAAATAGAAACCTTCTGACTCTTTGGAATTATGTCCTCTAACAATAAACATCTCCATCCTACCTGGATAGTGTTCAATTTATGGTCTCTCAAATAAGCCAGATAGTATTCAGAAGAGTTACATTACTAGATGAAGATATGACAGAGACAAGAATTTGGGGACTACCCGGTTATAGATAACTTCAAATCCTTCAATTATATTTTTCAGAAGTTTTATGTGAATTTTGAAAAGGATTGGAGAAAGATTGGGCCCTCAAGAGGCAACATACAATGGCTCTTTTTTCAAGGAGAAATATCCCCAAGCAATATCAACTAAACCTATTTGAGAAATCAGAAGAGATCTCCAACAAAGCAGCCCCTTCTGTTCTCAGATATCTTGAGGTACTCAGAGCTTAACAAGAATCAGCAGGATCTCATTCCCTTTGCTGAAGGGAATGGATGAAGACCATTTCAACTTTGTTTTTAAACCAGTATGCTAGATCAAGATAATTGTGCCTTCCCAGTCACATAATTTGATAAAAACCCATAACCCATAATTTGCTGTTTGAACCAGGCTGTCTGTTTGTGCAGGCTGTGCTGTGCTGACTCCTCGGTGGGATTGGTTTTTATGTTAAATTATTAATGGGTTTTTAGCTAATTTGGCTTGTTTAATTTAATTTCATTTTAGGTAATTAACTTATTGTTCTGATTTTATGTGAGAGCAGTCCTTTTTGGAGAGGGGCATACAAGTCAAATAAATAAATAAATAATAATAAATAAGTTCCAACCACATGAGCTTCCTTAGAAGTTGTCTAATTGTTGTTGTTGTTGTTGATGATGATGTTATCCATTCAGTCATGTCCAACTCTTGGTGATTCTATGGGCCACGTGTCTCTCCACATCTTCCAATCTTATATTGCTTTTTGATCTAATTATTACAAGGAAGCATCTTCCCTTTCCTCAGGTTGGCATTGATTATCTTAAGTAAGTCTACATTTATGATGTCTGCAGATACTTGAACTCTTCCTATGGCCAGATGAACAGAGGTGAAAAGGGGAGCACCGCCTTTTCCCTCCCCCCTTCTCTGGCTGGATCAACTAACCCTCAAAGCACCCAGTTGCTTGCTTTTCATGTATTTTTGCTTTCAAAAGATTACCTTGAAATGGAACAGCTCACTTGGGCCCAGGAGTCTAGAGACCGGGCAATGTCTCCAGCGTTGCAAAAGAAAAATCAAATGTAGTTTCAGCTTCAAATGAGGCAGTTAGGGCCAGAAAGAAGCTGACTCAGCTCTCACAAAGAGATCTGATCAGACAGATTGGGAGCCAATTTTTAACATGTGCAAAGTCCTAGTGTGGAGGTGCCCTTTCTCTAATTAAAATCAGAACGAAAGTCTGCCACATGTTACATATTTAATGTAGCGTGTGCTTTGATTCTCTGTAGAATAGGGGTGGAAAGCAGAGGGTAGATTCAAGATTTTTTGGTGAATATTTGAGTGACTTGCACTGGATCAAATTGAGGTTGTTCTTTTTTTTAAAACTCCAAATAATTTAACAGTTGCAACAGTAAAGAGACTTTTAGTGTAATCCCAAGTAGGCTGCTGAAACCAAGAACAGGAAAGGAGGGAAAGCAGGAATGGATTTTTCTGTGAAAGGATTAGGGACACAGTTTTGAGGCAAAAATATGTTCAGAGTCATCCTCAGTTCTACTTCTGGCTCCACATTTCTTTATTTTACTATGACCCAGAAAGCTCAATATCAAGCAGGAGTTCAAATCAGACTAATAATGTAAACATGTTGCAGGTAACATGTCAGAGGCTATTTCATGTCAGCTACATACGGAGGTTTAACATCACCAAGAGTTCTCCATCCTGGAGTACCGTGGCAATTGCAGAAGTATTGGTTTGTTTGTTTCCTGTGGCAGTAAACATACCTTAATACTCCGTCCTTCTCTTATTTTCCCCACAACAAATCCCTGTGAAGTGAATTAGGCTGAGAGAGAATGTGTGACTGGCCCAAAATCACCCAGCTGGCTTTCATGCCTAAGGCAGGACTAGGACTCAGGGCCTCCTGGTTTCTACCATGGTGTCTTAACCAGTAGACCAAACTGGCTCCAAAATTAAAATTTAAAAATATTTATAAAGCTGTAATAAAATTATAGTCAACTTTCTACGGTTTCATAGCATAAGTATATAACAAATACTATACTTAAGCATTTGAATAATTTCTAGAGATTGTGCCCATCAGAATATCACAATAATTTCTGAAACATGAGTTTTAAAACAATACTTGTTTTCTTTCAGCTCTCCTAGCCAGATTAGTAAAGCTTCCCTTGGTGGGGCTTCTTTCATGAATGGCAAATGGATGTTAATCTGCCAGATTATTATCAGTCCATTGCCCCTAACAAATGCTATTTTTTCCCAGGGAAAACTATGATTACATTTTTAAAATAATCTTGTTGCCTCCTCCTACCATACAATAGGCTAATAATGTAGCTGAAAAATAGTTCCCTTTGGATTGTGAATCCTATTCAGCAGCCCCTCTATTAATATTTTGCTTATAATTATCCTACAGGTTTCGTCGGGCACACTTGACTAGAGACAAAACATGGCACTTTTCTCACAGATCCAAGCAGCTGATGGGCAAAGGTTAATTTGACAGTACATGGACATATTAGCTTGTCACATCTGTTATTATTTGCAAACAGATATATTAATCTAATTAAATATTGCAAAAACTGACCTAAATTATGCAGTGGTCTGCTACTGTATATACATTTTGCCATTAGTACACCTTGTTCCATGTCTGGTTTTTCCGTACAGATGCAAAATAACAATCTTAATTGTAATGCTTATGCTTCTTGCATGTCATTGCTTACTTGCTGGTATTTTTAGTTATTCTAAATGCAAAAATCAAATGCATGTGACATACTCATGTGAATTTTCTATCAAACTCAGCCATTCTTCCTCCGTTGTCTTCATTGGTGCTGTAGCAAAATGATTATTTTCTTTGGCAGCTGTCTAAATGGCTTGCTCCAGTCTAATATTAAAATTCACTATTAGGACAAACAGTTGCAGCACATCAGTGGCCCATCAGGATTAATTAAACTGGAATCAGCAGCTGACTGCTAATCAGATCATTTGCAATTGATCACTACCAAGGCTGTCATCAAGATATTACTGGAGTCATCTTTTATTGTGTATCTAGAATTTGCTACAAACTGAATAACGACATCAATTATGCTAAGTGGGCATAGAGCATTTATTCAAAGAATCAAGTTTGGGGGGATAAAATAGAAAAGAAAAGCAAATTGATGGGTAGAGTGATTGGCAAGAGATCATTATTGGCTCTTAAATGACTGGACAGCATGGGAATACAATCTGCCAGAAACAGAGTAAAAGGAATATGTAGGACAGCCACTGGCAACTAGGGCTGTCCATAAGTATTGGACTGTATTGTATTTCTCTTGTGATATAGAACTCAATTAAACCGGAGTTGGATATCTCTTAACGTAAGATTTTAACATTTAAGTTTTCGTTTGATTTGCTAAATAAGGGTGGATCTCATAGATTAGAAAATATCATACAATTAGAAATTAGACTAGAAATTATCATAATATCTTATTTTGATTTATAATTCATATTGTATTGACTATTCCATTATTGTAAAGATGCTAGTTAAGAATTGAGAAAGGATATCCTTACCACAAAATTCATGTAAGCGAAATTATTTTTTTGTTGAAAAAAATAATTAAAACAAATACCAATGCTTATTATTTAAATGAGGTAATTCTTATTATTTAAATAAACATGTGCTGGCTACATGGGTATAACTGTATGAACATTATGAACCTAGTTGAGGTCTTAAACTCAACAGGAAATCAAGAATAATCATTTAATGTAACTGTCATAGCCTTCATCAAATTTTGAATATGAACACTTTTATCAGTTCTGTTTTTAGTTGTTTTGATTCATTGAATAGGAGTGGATTCATAAATCCTAGCTTAAAGTATTCCAAACTACTAGGATTCTAATATTCTAGTCTTCCAAATATTCCAAATATTCTTAAGGCAATAATGGCAAGAATAATGTGACTGCTCCTACAATGAAGCAGGCAGCGGATTTGGGTTTCAAAGTCTTTGGCTGTTATTATTATGGTTTGTTGCATGAGCAGCCAGATGTCTAAACTAAATTTGACATTTTTATCTACAAATCCAGTCCTTCACAAGGATCTGGAATAGATAGGTGTTGTTTGGTTGTGTTAAAGGTACCATTGCAGGATGTAACTTGTTCCAAGTAAAACTGCCTTTTGCAATTGACTGTGGTTCTCCAGATGTTTTGGGAATTTACCCAGGGCATAATACTATTTAGCGCTATTTTTTCTTTCTTTTGTCACAGTTGTTCTACTTCTATTTGCAGGTCTTCGTATTTTGTGACATTCTCTACTTCTTTCTTTTCTATGGAGTTCTTGATACTCTCCAAGCTTGGTTGTTTTCTTGCAGATGCTTCATTACCCAAACAGATAATATCTTCAGTGCTAGAAGAAAGTGGGGTTTGCTCTCTCTTTATATACAGTAGCTTACCTTGTCAGTGTTGGTGGGAATGTTGTTTTCTTCTTGGTAGTTTTTTTTGATAAAGCTCTTGTTTACTGTTTGTTTATCTCAGTTGGTAGTTCCTTGACTGTATTGTTTATTACTTGATTGTTGATTGGTACTATTAATCCTTTGTCTTGTCTTGTGCTGTCTCCAGATATTGCCATATACATTATCCTGACTTTTTTGTTTTTCTTATTGACAATTGTTAAGTTTGTTATGTATCTGGTGCTTGTCTGTTTGAATTGTAAAGGTCCTTTGTATTTAATGTGCAGAATCTCCTTCCTCCTCTTCTTCTCCTTCTTCCTCCTCCTCCTCCCCCATCCTCCTCCTCCTGTCTTTAGAAGGGAATTTATGGAATTTTCTACTTCATTTACTGACAATAAGTTTTAAATAAGTTTTAGATAATTTTTTTTCTATTAGTACACAGAAAAGTATTCCATTCCTAATTTCTATACTACATTATCCATCAAAATTTAACAAGGCCATCAGATTGAGTCTTTGACAGTACATCCTCTAGAAGAAGATAGTATTAATACTATCTGCAGTAAAGTCATTGAATCATCATTCTATCATTTTTCCTCTGGATTATTTCAAATTCTTAAATGTTCAAATGACCCTTGCAATTTTACTAAGTTTTAAGGTAAGACACATTTTATTTAAATCAAGGAATTTATTGCTAGAAAATATTCTGGGAATTATATTATTATATAATTAAATTAGACTAACTTCACGTGAAGAGCAAAATCATTTCTAAGCCTTTTAATAGGGCTTTGATGTTCCACTGTAGGCTCCATTAGGGGACAACATTGGCTAGTGGAATGGATAAGTAAGATTAAACCAATCCTCTCTCTTTCTGTCTAGATTCCTCAGCAGCCAATTTTAGAAGGAAACTGATAAGTTGAAATAAGAAGGGGTGGAATAATGTGTCATAGCTAGAAAATATCACCAGTGTTCCTTTCTGTTTTGAGTATGATATCTCTTTACCAAATCCAATTATAGCATCCTTATTCCTGGTTTTGCTGATTGGGCATTCAGGGAGCTGCAATTGTAGCACTTCCCCAAGCTACTCCAAATTATTTCAATGATAAAAGCTTGCCAACCAAAGGAGGGTCTTATTCAGCTGCAGTTATAATGAGGAATGGGCCTGGATGAAAACATGTATCCTTGGTCATGTCAGAAGACCAAATGTGTCTAATGTGGGCAAATGATATCTATTTTTCCTATATAGAAAGCAAGACTGAGACAAGTGTGGAGGCATATCCATAGATACTTGTGTCCTGCCAACAAGATTAAAAATAATACAAATAGATGAACTTCTTTCAAATAGGCCCTAGGTTACCATATTAAAATGTTTTGTTCCTCTCTAATTTTATTCCCTGGGATATTTTTGTTGCATTTCCTCCACTTCACCCCGGCCCACTCTCTTGAATTTAATTTGCTCTTTTTTTAGCAAATTCTTTCTTGGGCACGATAGGCAAATAATGAAAGGTATACATTAGAATAATTAATGATCTTTATGTGGTTAATATTTATTATTGGCTTTACATTCCATATTGCAATCAAGCAATTGTGTGCTTTAGAAGCAAGATGCACTTAGATCTCTGCCCTTCAGCTTTTCATCAGGAATGCACTTGAAGTCTTTTGGCTTCCTGCCCTCTACATGAGAACGTGCTAAGAAAGGGCATGATAACTAAAGCCCTTTAAAACTTAAAGGAAGGACCCTGTGTATTTGTGCACTTCATGCTTGTTAACCATTTTATGAGGACACTCGTAGGCAAAGCATGTTTCCAGTGAAGCCCATCATCACTTTGTGCAAGACAAATAAATAAATAAAGCAGAGGGAGCACTAAAACCAGAAGCTGGTTTTGTTTGTTTGGTTTTTTTTTTAAACTGACCAATGCACCTTCCAGCACTTCCCCTGGATTCTTTTGCACAAAGAATATATTGTTATCAAGCCCATTATAAGGCTTTTCTGCTTTGCTACACTCCACCCGACTCTAGGAACTAGCTCTAGACTGTAGCAGAAGAGTCCATCAGCAGATCGCAGCTGACCCACTGTGTCTGGGAAAGAATGCTTTGGAACACTCTGGCTGAATAGGCAGATTTTCCAAATGTTTTAAATCCATTTTGAGACAAAGAGAGGAGATGCTAAGAAATGGAGGGGCCCTATAAACATTAGGCAACGTGATGCCCATTTCTTTAGAAAGTTGACATTAGAGGCTTTCTGGTTGATGGCATCCTCTCCAAGAACCAGGCGAGGGGAAAAGACCGAGCACCGCAACACGCACACATGCACAGGCATACACAAACATACCAATTAAGCAGCAATTGAAGAAAAGCAGGCAAGAAATCACAGCAATGTATTAGTGCAATAGCTCAGAGGCTTTTCATTTTGGGACACAAAGAGAGAAGAGAGAAGGCTGTTTTCTTTCCAACCCCCTTTTTAAAATGATAACTGCCTCCTGCTCTTGTAGATGTATTACTTATGACATCCCAGTTTTCATCCCTTCATGATTTTACATTAGAGCTAAATCTCTGCAGCTTGAATCTCACGGCTGAGTTAGCTAGGGCCCATAAAATATTGAAACCTTTAGAGCAGCAGCCAAGCAGGTTGAGAGAAGTTCATGTCCAAAGCTCAGCTTTAGATTCTGAGACATCCCAATTGGAGTGTAGTATTGTGGGGGAGGTGAGGGGGAGGAAGGTGAGGGGGGCTTGATAAAAATTTTCATAAAAATGAGCCGAGGATATTGCTAGCATGCTTCGCAGCATCTATATGAAAACTTAATCTGAGCTAATGGAAAGGATATGAAAGCCATTCTCAATTCAAACACAGTCAGTGCATAATTCATAAATTATTGTCAGAGTAGTGGTTCTGCTGCAGGATTTATTCTCTCTTGGATAGATGCAACGAGAGGGAAAGTGGGACTTTTTGACCTTTAATGCCAGTTAATTTCACAGTAGAGCTGTCAATATAACCAAGTAAAGTGGTCAGTTCTCCAAGCAGTAACCAAGTGTTGATTCTGTGCTCACCGCCAGCTAGTATTAACATACCTTTTAGGTTACTTGCAAACTTTTAAATGACTAGCTTTAGGCAGAGAATGAAGCAAGAGAAACTCAATAAAAGCAAACTCTCCAGCTTTGTAGCAACTGCCCTCAATTTTGGATTATCTTTCAAAGACTGTTTTCCAATGAAAAATCATTCTGTCATTCCAGTGAAGGAATATTCTGTGAACATTCTGTAAAGGAATATTGATGAAGGTTCTCAGTCATTCAGGTTGAGTTGTCTGGAAGTTGAATCCTGGCAACTGAACTTCTTTTTGTTTTTGGTATCAAGTAGCTTCTTCAGTCTGAACAACTTGGTTAGGGGGACCCCATATATATCTCTTCCATGGTGGCTTCATTTCTCACCTAATCTGAATAGGCTCACTTAGGTGAGTGTGCAGAGAACGTTAAGAGTGGCTGCTCCTAAAACTTTTCTTCTTAGGTGGGCCTGACCATCCTAAAGATCATACAGTAGAACCTCTGGTCATGAACGCTTCTGACCACAACCAAATCAAGTTCCAACCAAAAACATTCACAAAATTTTTGAATCTGATCACGAACACATATTCGGGTGGTGATCAAACATGACCCCTGACCCAGAAATCCCTGAAGATGAAACATTAGAAGACAAAGAAATCACCAAAGTTATGGAACAAATTATGGTCATGACCAGAGGTTCTACTGTATATCAAAACATAGGAAGAGTAAAGTAGTGTATGCAGTCCAGTGTAGTGAGGAGAGTTCACAGCTCTCCACTGGAAAAACCAAGCAGCCTTTACACAAGAGAAACAACACCCAGAACCTGTATTAGCAGTATGCCTTCATTTAAAAGAAAAAGAACGCTCTTTTGAGAACCATGATTTTCATATTTTGGACAGTGAAGATAGATAGGTTGAGAGAGGAGTGAAAGAATCCATTTACACTGGAGTGGAATCGAATAGAGGTGGCTGGATTCCTCAGACACAACCTGTCCCCGTTTTTATGCTGCTCTTGCATCAGTGTCCAGGAAGAGCAAGACCATTGCACGGTTTCACCAGGGAGAACACACTTATCAATCAATTTAGCAGAAAAGATTTAGGAGCAATGACTCTCTGCCTAGTCCCCTATCAAGCCTATTCAGATTTGGTGAGAAATGAAACTTCCTTGGAAGACATATTTGGGGTCCCTCTAAGCAACTTGCTCACACTGAAGAAACTACTTGGATAAGCAGCAAAACGTTTCAGACCAAAAAGAAAAGAAGTCCAGTTGATGTAACTCAACTTCCAGATAATCTGTGAAGGGTTCTTTCCTTCTTTTCTTGCTGCGTGGTTCACTTCAATATACTCCACCACAAAGCAAAGAAACATGTATCCATGAGTAGCAGTTAAACATTTCAGTTTGGTGAGGTTGCTGTATAGTTAGTGCACCACCTATTGTAAGTTAGAAACAAATTGGTAGTATTACTTGGGATAGAAAGTAAACTGTAAAAACAATTAAGTCTTGCAGGCTCAATAGACAGTATGAGTTGGATCAGATGTAACATGTACATTCCTCTCTTCCTAAATTCTTATTGCATCCTTATAGTCCTGCTTCTCTGAATTTTCATAAGCTTTTCAAAAACCACACATACACATACACAAACATACATACCAACACACACAAACTATTTTAAAGGAAGACTTTCCAGCAAGCCCTTGAATTCAACATTGGGAAGTTCTCTGTCTCATACTAAACATATTTCAAGTAAGAATGATTAGGGTAGGGGCAGAAATGTTTTTATCTTTTCAAAAAGAGTATTCAAGCATCTTCAGTTATTCAGCTTACTTTGAGAAAACACAATTTTAGAACTGAACCCAGTCATATATTACTGGTCTGCCTTTTTTAAATGGCTGAAAGGCGATATAAGATACCTTACTTTATCAATATATTTTCATAGATTTTTGACAATGGTACACTTAGGCAATTTAGATGCTGGCTTTCCAAAATCTAATGCAGGGTTGTCAAACTCATGTCATGGCAGTGTCATGTGATGTATCAGGACTTTTCCCCCCTTTGCTAAACCAGGCATGGGCACAGCCAGCAGCGTGACATGTGACATTCAGCCCACCAGAGCCAGGACTTTGACAGCCCACAGGTGATCTAATGGAACAAAGGATTTCATATAATAATAGCAAGAGAACTCTGATGCTTTTAGGAACTGTATTGAATGGTGCTTTGGATTTCTGATCCAAAGTTTTGTCTCCGTGGTATATTGACTTTAATACCAATAGAGTTGAACTCCAGAATGGGTCCATCATGTTGGACAGAAATATATACCATTAGTTTTTAAATGTGAAAAAAGAATTGCTTATTTTAAATATGATATATCAGGAAGCACTAGAAAAGTGTGACCGTGTAGAGTAAGGCAATTTTGTTCAAAATAGCTGGGAACTTAACACTTTCAATTCCTCAAGGAAATATTATCACAAGAAAAGCTTCAGTGCAATGGAGCAAAAAGGAGGATTTAGATATTTGAGGTATTTACAGTTTTTTTAAAAAATGATTGTAAATTGTGTGTGTGTGTGTGTGTTGTGTTTGTTTGTTTTTGTAGATTTTCATGGGTATGGGTATGCAGATCTTGGCGTGTTCGGGTCTTTTCCCATGTAAGATAGAGAGTATCTTGGCGACGTTTGATGAGGTCCCACTCGCCATCTTCAGGCTGGTGCTTTCAGCTTTGTGCTTGTGTGAGCAAGTGTGATGTCAGACTGCCGTCTCTGTATAAATACTGGTGGGGAGGTGTGGTGTGCTCACACATCTCAACAGCCTACACCCAAATACAATTCACCATGGAAACAAAAGCCAACAACCAACTTCCCTTCCTGGGCGT
>CM019150.1:88449534-88500007 GCA_009733165.1 Naja naja | reverse complement strand
CAGTCCTTTTCTCATCCACAAAAATTCAATTGGCAAATAGAATGTAGACCCACTTTGAGAAAATTGTAAGGATTTAATTTTCCCACAATGCTCTTGACATAGGCATGAGTGCTTTTGTTTGGATTTTGGGACATGAATGATTTCCCTCTGAAGTTAAAAACATGAATGGAAGGAAAGCATAACATACACTGGACACAATAGAATAATGGGGAATGTGAAGGATCTATAAAAAGCTTTAGGTATATTGCACACTAAAGTATCCCTTTGTACATAACAAATCATTGCAATGAGAAATTGGATTATAAAAGGGCATTACTAGATTCTAAGTTAAGTATTTAAACTCTACCAATATAAAATTGATCCAGGGGAGAAAACTGTTGCAGAGAAAGATCATAGGATTTTATCTGAAATTATTGAGTAGATTCAGTCAACTTTATTGGGTATCCTTAAAGACTTTAAGTCTGTGGTTTAAAGTATGAACTATAAGTTCTTTGATGAAAGCCAGTAAAGTGGGCAGACCTCCTAACAGGGAGGCATTTCAAAGAACTGGAAGTGGATACAGAAAGGATCCAATCCTGAAAAAAGTGTGAATCTCCTCAAATGTTCTCATTGATTAAAGAGTATCATCTAGAAAGTTGTGCTTTTTCTGATCACCTGGATCTGAATTGGCCCTCTGAATTGCTTTTAGCAAGATGTGATATAACCTCTTTGGGTTCTTCCAAAGACCAACCTGACTGCTGAGTTCTATAAAAATTAAACTTTGTAATTAGACACAAAGTTGACCCTATGTTGAGCATGTTACAATAGTCGGCCTAATGTTATCAATTACCATAAAGCATGGATGTCAAACTCAATTTCATTGAGGGTCGCATCAGGGTTGTGTTTAACCTCGGGAGGGCCAGGGGTGGGCGTGGCCATCTCGATGTCAACCTCATCAAGGCTCCATTTTTGGCCATGACAGTCTCTTCCAAGAACCTCTGCCAACAAAAACAGAGCTTGGGAGGCCGTGTATGGCTGGCCGAGCTCCATTTTTTGTTGGCAGAGGGCTGTGGAGGCCATTGGGCCAAAACAGAGCCAGACAGGCCAAGACATGGCCCAATGAAACTGGCCCTGTTTTTGCTGGCAGAGGCATTGCGGGCCAGTTCTCATTGTTTCCAGGGTGGGCCCTTGGGTCCTCTAAGCACCTCGCAGGCTGGATATGGCCTTGGGCCTTGAGCTGGACACCCCTGCCATAAGGTAACTAAAGTTACCATAAAATTAAAGTTGACATAGGAACCTACTCCTTCAGAGAGGATGTAACTCCATTCAGAAAAATAGAAACCTTCTGACTCTTTGGAATTATGTCCTCTAACAATAAACATCTCCATCCTACCTGGATAGTGTTCAATTTATGGTCTCTCAAATAAGCCAGATAGTATTCAGAAGAGTTACATTACTAGATGAAGATATGACAGAGACAAGAATTTGGGGACTACCCGGTTATAGATAACTTCAAATCCTTCAATTATATTTTTCAGAAGTTTTATGTGAATTTTGAAAAGGATTGGAGAAAGATTGGGCCCAAGAGGCAACATACAATGGCTCTTTTTTCAAGGAGAAATATCCCCAAGCAATATCAACTAAACCTATTTGAGAAATCAGAAGAGATCTCCAACAAAGCAGCCCCTTCTGTTCTCAGATATCTTGAGGTACTCAGAGCTTAACAAGAATCAGCAGGATCTCATTCCCTTTGCTGAAGGGAATGGATGAAGACCATTTCAACTTTGTTTTTAAACCAGTATGCTAGATCAAGATAATTGTGCCTTCCCAGTCACATAATTTGATAAAAACCCATAATTTGATTTAAAAACCTGGCTGTTTGAACAGGCTGTGCTGTGCTGACTCCTCGGTGGGATTGGTTTTTATGTTAAATTATTAATGGGTTTTTAGCTAATTTGGCTTGTTTAATTTAATTTCATTTTAGGTAATTAACTTATTGTTCTGATTTTATGTGTGAGCCGCCCCGAGTCCTTTTTGGAGAGGGGGCGGCATACAAGTCAAATAAATAAATAATAAATAATAATAAATAAGTTCCAACCACATGAGCTTCCTTAGAAGTTGTCTAATTGTTGTTGTTGTTGTTGATGATGATGTTATCCATTCAGTCATGTCCAACTCTTGGTGATTCTATGGGCCACGTGTCTCTCCACATCTTCCAATCTTATATTGCTTTTTGATCTAATTATTACAAGGAAGCATCTTCCCTTTCCTCAGGTTGGCATTGATTATCTTAAGTAAGTCTACATTTATGATGTCTGCAGATACTTGAACTCTTCCTATGGCCAGATGAACAGGGTGAAAAGGGGGAGCACGACTTTTCCCTCCCCCTTCTCTGGCTGGATCAACTAACCTCAAAGCACCCAGTTGCTTGCTTTTCATGTATTTTTGCTTTCAAAGATTACCTTTGAAATGGAACAGCTCACTTGGGCCAGGAGTCTAGAGACCGGGCAATGTCTCCAGCGTTGCAAAAGAAAAATCAAATGTAGTTTCAGCTTCAAATGAGGCAGTTAGGCCAGAAAGAAGCTGACTCAGCTCTCACAAAGAGATCTGATCAGACAGATTGGGAGCCAATTTTAACATGTGCAAAGTCCTAGTGTGGAGGTGCCCTTTCTCTAATTAAAATCAGAACGAAAGTCTGCCACATGTTACATATTTAATGTAGCGTGTGCTTTGATTCTCTGTAGAATAGGGGTGGAAAGCAGAGGGTAGATTCAAGATTTTTTGGTGAATATTTGTGACTTGCACTGGATCAAATTGAGGGTGTTCTTTTTTAAAACTCCAAATAATTTAACAGTTGCAACAGTAAAGAGACTTTTAGTGTAATCCCAAGTAGGCTGCTGAAACCAAGAACAGGAAAGGAGGGAAGCAGGAATGGATTTTTCTGTGAAGGATTAGGGACACAGTTTTGAGGCAAAAATATGTTCAGAGTCATCCTCAGTTCTACTTGCTCCACATTTCTTTATTTTACTATGACCCAGAAAGCTCAATATCAAGCAGGAGTTCAAATCAGACTAATAATGTAAACATGTTGCAGGTAACATGTCAGAGGCTATTTCATGTCAGCTACATACGGAGGTTTAACATCACCAAGAGTTCTCCATCCTGGAGTACCGGGCAATTGCAGAAGTATTGGTTTGTTTGTTTCCTGTGGCAGTAAACATACCTTAATACTCCGTCCTTCTCTATTTTCCCACAACAAATCCCGTGAAGTGAATTAGGCTGAGAGAGAATGTGTGACTGGCCCAAAATCACCCAGCTGGCTTTCATGCCTAAGGAGGACTAGGACTCAGGGCCTCCTGGTTTCTACCATGGTGTCTTAACCAGTAGACCAAACTGGCTCCAAAATTAAAATTTAAAAATATTTATAAAGCTGTAATAAAATTATAGTCAACTTTCTACGGTTTCATAGCATAAGTATATAACAAATACTATACTTAAGCATTTGAATAATTTCTAGAGATTGTGCCCATCAGAATATCACAATAATTCTTAAACATGAGTTTTAAAAACAATACTTGTTTTCTTTCAGCTTCTAGCCAGCCAGATTAGTAAAGCTTCCCTGGTGGGGCTTCTTCATGAATGGCAAATGGATGTTAATCTGCCAGATTATTATCAGTCCATTGCCCCTAACAAATGCTATTTTTTCCAGGAAAACTATGATTACATTTTTTTTAAAATAATCTTGTTGCCTCTCCTACCATACAATAGGCTAAAATGCTGAAAATAATGAAAAATAGCCCTTGGATTGTGAATCCTATTCAGCCCTCTATTAATATTTGCCCTTAATATTTTGTATAATTATCCTACAGGTTTCTCGGGCAGGGCACACTTGACTAGAGACAAAACATGGCACTTTTCTCACAGATCCAAGCAGCAGCTGATGGGCAAGGTTAATTTGACAGTACATGGACATATTAGCTTGTCACATCTGTTATTATTTGCAAACAGATATATTAATCTAATTTAAATATTGCAAAAATGACCTAAATTATGCAGTGGTCTGCTACTGTATATACATTTTGCCATTAGACACCTTGTTCCATGTCTGGTTTTTCCGTACAGATGCAAAATAACAATCTTAATTGTAATGCTTTTGCTTCTTGCTTGTCTTTTGCTTATTCTAATGCCAAATCTGCGTGCTGGTTTTCTCTCTTACTGCAAAATCTTGCATGTTTGTTTCCTTGGTTGTTTTTACTTCCTGTATTTCTTGGCATTCTTCCTGGCTGTTGTCTTCATTGGTGCAGCAAATGGATCCTTTTCTTTGGCACTGCTAATGGCTTCTGTCTCAATACTGTAGCACTTATTGGCAGACCTTTTATAGTTAGTCAGCACTGAGAATCCATCCAGTTGACAGCTACCCTGGCCAGTCAGCATCTGACTGCTGTCTTAGCTTTAACCTGCTTGACTGCTAGGCTCGTCGATCATGTGTATCACAATCCAAGGCTTCATCAAGATAGCAACTGAGTCATCCTTGCAATGGTCTAGTGTTGCACAAACTGATTTACGCCGACATTTAACTAGCTAGTGGATCCTTCAAACATTATTCAAAAATCAAAATGGGGGAGAAAATAGAAAACAAAAAGCAAATTGATGGATCACAGCAAGAGATCAATTATTGGCTCATTAAATGACCCAACAGCAGATGGAATACAATCTGCCAGAATTCAGAGTAAACAGGAACTATGCTAGGCACAGCCACTGGCAACTGTCCATAAGTATTGGACTGTATTGTATTTCTCTTGTGATATAGAACTCAATTAAACAACGAGTGAGATGATATCTCTAACGTAAGATTTTAACATTTAAGTTTGATTTGCTATAAAAATAAGGGTGGATCTCATAGATTAGAAAATATCATACAATTAGAAATTAGACTAGAAATTATCATAATATCTTATTTTGATTTATAATTCATATTGTATTGACTATTCCATTATTGTAAAGATGCTAGTTAAGAATTGAGAAAGGATATCCTTACCACAAAATTCATGTAAGCGAAATTATTTTTTTGTTGAAAAAAATAATTAAAACAAATATCAATGCTTATTATTTAAATGAGGTAATTCTTATTATTTAAATAAACATGTGCTGGCTACATGGGTATAACTGTATGAACATTATGAACCTAGTTGAGGTCTTAAACTCAACAGAAAATCAAGAATAATCATTTAATGTAACTGTCATGGCCTTCATCAAATTTTGAATATGAATACTTTTATCAGTTCTGTTTTTAGTTGTTTTGATTCATTGAATAGGAGTGGATTCATAAATCCTAGCTGAAAGTATTCCAAACTACTAGGATTCTAATATTCTAGTCTTCCAAATATTCCAAATATTCTTAAGGCAATAATGGCAAGAATAATGTGACTGCTCCTACAATGAAGCAGGCAGCGGATTTGGGTTTCAAAGTCTTTGGCTGTTATTATTATGGTTTGTTGCATGAGCAGCCAGATGTCTAAACTAAATTTGACATTTTTACCTACAAATCCAGTCCTTCACAAGGATCTGGAATAGATAGGCGTTGTTTGGTTGTGTTAAAGGTACCATTGCAGGATGTAACTTGTTCCAAGTAAAACTGCCTTTTGCAATTGACTGTGGTTCTCCAGATGTTTTGGGAATTTACCCAGGGCATAATACTATTTAGCACTATTTTTTCTTTCTTTTCTTTTGTCACCGTTGTTCTACTTCTATTTGCAGGTCTTCGTATTTTGTGACATTCTCTAGTTCTTTTTTTTCTATGGAGTTCTTGATACTCTCCAAGCTTGGTTGTTTTCTTGCAGATGCTTCATTACCCAAACAGATAATATCTTCAGTGCTAGAAGAAAGTGGGGTTTGCTCTCTCTTTATATACAGTAGCTTACCTTGTCAGTGTTGGTGGGAGTGTTGTTTTCTTCTTGGTAGTTTTTTTTGATAAAGCTCTTGTTTACTGTTTGTTTATCTCGGTAGTTCCTTGACTGTATTGTTTATTGCTTGATTGTTGATTGGTACTATTAATCCTTTGTCTTGTCTTGTGCTGTCTCCAGATATTGCCATATACATTATCCTGACTTTTTGTTTTCTTATTGACAATTGTTAAGTTTGTTATGTATCTGGTGCTTGTCTGTTTGAATTGTAAAGGTCCTTTGTATTTAATGTGCAGAATCTCCTTCTCCTCTTCTTCTTCTTCTTCTTCCTCCTCCTCCCCCATCCTCCTCCTCCTGTCTTTAGAAGGGAATTTATGGAATTTTCTACTTCATTTACTGACAATAAGTTTTAAATAAGTTTTAGATAATTTTTTTTCTATTAGTACACAGAAAAGTATTCCATTCCTAATTTCTATACTACATTATCCATCAAAATTTAAAGGCCATCATATTGAGTCTTTGACAGTACATCCTCTAGAAGAAGATAGTATTAATACTATCTGCAGTAAAGTCATTGAATCATCATTCTATCATTTTTTCCTCTGGATTATTTCAAATTCTTAAATGTTCAAATGACTCTTGCAATTTTACTAAGTTTTAAGGTAAGACACATTTTATTTAAATCAAGGAATTTATTGCTAGAAAATATACTGGGAATTATATTATTATATAATTAAATTAGACTAACTTCACGTGAAGAGCAAAATCATTTCTAAGCCTTTTAATAGGGCTTTGATGTTCCACTGTAGGCTCCATTAGGGGACAACATTGGCTAGTGGAATGGATAAGTAAGATTAAACCAATCTTCTCTCTTTCTGTCTAGATTCCTCAGCAGCCAATTTTAGAAGGAAATTGATAAGTTGAAATAAGAAGGGGTGGAATAATGTGTCATAGCTAGAAAATATCACCAGTGTTCCCTTCTGTTTTGAGTATGATATCTCTTTACCAAATCCAATTATAGCATCCTTATTCCTGTTTTTGCTGATTGGGCATTCAGGGAGCTGCAATTGTAGCACTTCCCCAAGCTACTCCAAATTATTTCAATGATAAAAGCTTGCCAACCAAAGGAGGGTCTTATTCAGCTGCAGTTATAATGAGGAATGGGCCTGGATGAAAACATGTATCCTTGGTCATGTCAGAAGACCAAATGTGTCTAATGTGGGCAAATGATATCTATTTTTCCTATATAGAAAGCAAGACTGAGACAAGTGTGGAGGCATATCCATAGATACTTGTGTCCTGCCAACAAGATTAAAAATAATACAAATAGATGAACTTCTTTCAAATAGGCCCTAGGTTACCATATTAAAATGTTTTGTTCTCTCTAATTTTATTCCCTGGGATATTTTGTTGCATTTCCTCCACTTCACCCCGCCCACTCTCTTGAATTTAATTTGCTCTTTTTTAGCAAATTCTTTCTTGGGCACGATAGGCAAATAATGAAAGGTATACATTAGAATAATTAATGATCTTTATGTGGTTAATATTTATTATTGGCTTTACATTCCATATTGCAATCAAGCAATTGTGTGCTTTAGAAGCAAGATGCACTTAGATCTCTGCCCTTCAGCTTTTCATCAGGAATGCACTTGAAGTCTTTTGGCTTCCTGCCCTCTACATGAGAACGTGCTAAGAAAGGGCATGATAACTAAAGCCCTTTAAAAACTTAAAGGAAGGACCCTGTGTATTTGTGCACTTCATGCTTGTTAACCATTTTATGAGGACACTCGTAGGCAAAGCATGTTTCCAGTGAAGCCCATCATCACTTTGTGCAAGACAAATAAATAAATAAAGCAGAGGGAGCACTAAAACCAGAAGCTGGTTTTTGTTTGTTTGGTTTTTTTTTTTTTAAACTGACCAATGCACCTTCCAGCACTTCCCCCTGGATTCTTTTGCACAAAGAATATATTGTTATCAAGCCCATTATAAGGCTTTTCTGCTTTGCTACACTCCACCCGACTCTAGGGAACTAGCTCTAGACTGTAGCAGAAGAGTCCATCAGCAGATCGCAGCTGACCCACTGTGTCTGGGAAAGAATGCTTTGGAACACTCTGGCTGAATAGGCAGATTTTCCAAATGTTTTAAATCCATTTTGAGACAAAGAGAGGAGATGCTAAGAAATGGAGGGGCCCCTATAAACATTAGGCAACGTGATGCCCATTTCTTTAGAAAGTTGACATTAGAGGCTTTCTGGTTGATGGCATCCTCTCCAAGAACCAGGCGAGGGGAAAAGACCGAGCACCGCAACACGCACACATGCACAGGCATACACAAACATACCAATTAAGCAGCAATTGAAGAAAAGCAGGCAAGAAATCACAGCAATGTATTAGTGCAATAGCTCAGAGGCTTTTCATTTTGGGACACAAAGAGAGAAGAGAGAAGGCTGTTTTCTTTCCAACCCCCTTTTAAAAATGATAACTGCCTCCTGCTCTTGTAGATGTATTACTTATGACATCCCAGTTTTCATCCCTTCATGATTTTACATTAGAGCTAAATCTCTGCAGCTTGAATCTCACGGCTGAGTTAGCTAGGGCCCATAAAATATTGAAACCTTTAGAGCAGCAGCCAAGCAGGTTGAGAGAAGTTCATGTCCAAAGCTCAGCTTTAGATTCTGAGACATCCCAATTGGAGTGTAGTATTGTGGGGGGAGGTGAGGGGGAGGAAGGTGAGGGGGCTTGATAAAATTTTCATAAAAATGAGCCGAGGATATTGCTAGCATGCTTCGCAGCATCTATATGAAAACTTAATCTGAGCTAATGGAAAGGATATGAAAGCCATTCTCAATTCAAACACAGTCAGTGCATAATTCATAAATTATTGTCAGAGTAGTGGTTCTGCTGCAGGATTTATTCTCTCTTGGATAGATGCAACGAGAGGGAAAGTGGGACTTTTGACCTTTAATGCCAGTTAATTTCACAGTAGAGCTGTCAATATAACCAAGTAAAGTGGTCAGTTCTCCAAGCAGTAACCAAGTGTTGATTCTGTGCTCACCGCCAGCTAGTATTAACATACCTTTTAGGTTACTTGCAAACTTTTAAATGACTAGCTTTAGGCAGAGAATGAAGCAAGAGAAACTCAATAAAAGCAAACTCTCCAGCTTTGTAGCAACTGCCCTCAATTTTGGATTATCTTTCAAAGACTGTTTTCCAATGAAAAATCATTCTGTCATTCCAGTGAAGGAATATTCTGTGAACATTCTGTAAAGGAATATTGATGAAGGTTCTCAGTCATTCAGGTTGAGTTGTCTGGAAGTTGAATCCTGGCAGCTGAACTTCTTTTTGTTTTTGGTATCAAGTAGCTTCTTCAGTCTGAACAACTTGGTTAGGGGGACCCCATATATATCTCTTCCATGGTGGCTTCATTTCTCACCTCATCTGAATAGGCTCACTTAGGTGAGTGTGCAGAGAACGTTAAGAGTAGCTGCTCCTAAAACTTTTCTTCTTAGGTGGGTCTGACCATCCTAAAGATCATACAGTAGAACCTCTGGTCATGAACGCTTCTGACCACAACCAAATCAAGTTCCAACCAAAAACATTCACAAAATTTTTGAATCTGATCACAAACACATATTCGGGTGGTGATCAAACATGACCAGAAATCCCTGAAGATGAAACATTAGAAGATGAAGAAATCACCAAAGTTATGGAACAAATTATGGTCGTGACCAGAGGTTCTACTGTATATCAAAATATAGGAAGAGTAAAGTAGTGTATGCAGTCCAGTGTAGTGAAGAGAGTTCAGAGCTCTACACTGGAGAAACCAAGCAGCCTTTACACAAGAGAAACAACACCCAGGAGCTGTATTAGCAGTATGCCTTCATTTAAAAGAAAAAGAACACTCTTTTGAGAACCATGATTTTCATATTTTGGACAGTGAAGATAGATAGGTTGAGAGAGGAGTGAAAGAATCCATTTACGCTGGAGTGGAATCGAATAGAGGTGGCTGGATTCCTCAGACACAACCTGTCCCCCGTTTTTTATGCTGCTCTTGCATCAGTGTCCAGGGAGAGCAAGACCATTGCACGGTTTCACCAGGGAGAACACACTTATCAATCAATTTAGCAGAAAAGATTTAGAGCAATGACTCTCTGCCTAGTCCCCTATCAAGCCTATTCAGATTTGGTGAGAAATGAAACTTCCTTGGAAGGCATATTTGGGGTCCCTCTAAGCAACTTGCTCACACTGAAGAAACTACTTGGATAAGCAGCAAAACGTTTCAGACCAAAAAGAAAAGAAGTCCAGTTGATGTAACTCAACTTCCAGATAATCTGTGAAGGGTTCTTTCCTTCTTTCTTGCTGCGTGGTTCACTTCAATATACTCCACCACAAAGCAAAGAAACATGTATCCATGAGTAGCAGTTAAACATTTCAGTTTGGTGAGGTTGCTGTATAGTTAGTGCACCACCTATTGTAAGTTAGAAACAAATTGGTAGTATTACTTGGGATAGAAAGTAAACTGTAAAAACAATTAAGTCTTGCAGGCTCAATAGACAGTATGAGTTGGATCAGATGTAACATGAACATTCCTCTCTTCCTAAATTCTTATTGCATCCTTATAGTCCTGCTTCTCTGAATTTTCATAAGCTTTTCAAAAAAACCACACATACACATACACAAACATACATACAAACACACACAAACTATTTTAAAGAAAGACTTTCCAGCAAGCCCTTGAATTCAACATTGGGAAGTTCTCTGTCTCATACTAAACATATTTAAAGTAAGAATGATTAGGGTAGGGGCAGAAATGTTTTTATCTTTTCAAAAAGAGTATTCAAGCTTCTTCAGTTATTCAGCTTACTTTGAGAAAACACAATTTTAGAACTGAACCCAGTCATATATTACTGGTCTGCCTTTTTTAAATGGCTGAAAGTCTTGGGTCCAGGGTACTTGCGGGAACGCCTCCTGCCAGCATCACTTTCCGATCGCCCTGTTCGCTCCCATAGGAGGGGCCTCCTTGGGATACCGTCGGTCAGGCATTGTCGGCTGGCGGTTCCCAGGGCTAGGGCCTTCTCCGTGGGAGCACCTGCCTTCTGGAATCAGCTCCCCGTGGATCTCCATTTGGCCCCTGACCTCCGCTCCTTCCACCGAGACCTGAAGACTTGGTTGTTTCAACAGGCCGGCCTGGAATGACCCGGGGGGTGGTGGGTGGGTTTGAGGGTTTTAATTTTCTCAACTTTTTAATGTATTTGGCTTGTTTATTTGTTTAATTGTCTTTTTATTGTAAATTTGTTCTGTTTTATGTTCGCGCCCTGAGTCCTTAGGGAGTAGGGCGCATAAAGTCAATAAATAAATAAATAAATAAATAAATAAATAAATAAATAAATAAGATACCTTACTTTATCAATATATTTTCATAGATTTTTGACAATGGTACACTTAGGCAATTTAGATGCTGGCGCCCAAAATCTAATGCAGGGTTGTCAAACTCATGTCATGGCAGTGTCATGTGATGTATCAGGACTTTCCCCCTTTGCTAAACCAGGCATGGGCACAGCCAGCACGTGACACATTCAGCCTGTAGGCCAGGACTTTGACAGCCCTGATCTAATGGAACAAAGGATTTCATATAATAATAGCAAGAGAACTCTGATGCTTTTAGGAACTGTATTGAATGGTGCTTTGGATTTCTGATCCAAAGTTTTGTCTCCGTGGTATATTGACTTTAATACCAATAGAGTTGAACTCCAGAATGGGTCCATCATGTTGGACAGAAATATATACCATTAGTTTTAAATGTGAAAAAGAATTGCTTATTTTAAATATGATATATCAGGAAGCACTAGAAAAGTGTGACCCGTGTAGAGTAAGGCAATTTTGTTCAAAATAGCTGGGAACTTAACACTTTCAATTCCTCAAGGAAATATTATCACAAGAAAAGCTTCAGTGCAATGGAGCAAAAAGGAGGATTTAGATATTTGAGGTATTTACAGTTTTTTTTAAAAAATGATTGTAAAATTGTGTGTGTGTGTGTTTGTTTGTTTGTTTGTTTTTGTAGATTTTCATGGGTATGGGTATGCAGATCTTGGCGTGTTCGGGTCTTTTCCTGTGTAAGATTGAGAGTATCTTGGCGACGTTTTGATGAGGTCCCACTCGCCATCTTCAGGCTGGTGCTTTCAGCTTTGTGCTTGTGTGAGCAAAGTGTGATCGGAGCTGCCGTCTCTGTATAAATACTGGTGGGGAGGTGTGGTGTGCTCACACATCTCAACAGCCTACACCCCAAAATACAATTCACCATGGAAACAGAAGCCAACAACCAACTTCCCTTCCTGGACGTCCTAATTACAAAAAACCCAATGGCTCCCTAGGACACATCATCTACCGGAAGAAAACACACACCAACCTCTACTTAAATGCACAATCCCATCACTACCCTGCACAGATCAACTCCGTAGCCAAGACCCTCATCTCCAGAACCAAACGCCTAGCCAACAAAGACCACCTGAGAACAGAATTACACACCCTCACTAAATATTAATTTCCAATGGATTCCAAAGAAACACAATTACCAACCTAATCCTAAGGGAGACACCCCCAAAAACCTAGACATAGAACAGGACAATGGTATCGCCCTCCCCCCTACATCAGCTGAAACACTATTAGTCCTCACTTGTACTTTTAGAAAAGAATAAACATTGTAATCCATTAAAAAAATTCCTAAAGAAAAGAAAACGTTGAAAGAATAAAACATACATATTGCTAGACTTTATAAAAAAACATTTTTGCTTATAATGAAAAGTAGGATCCACTTGGGGATTATTGAAAATTATTGGATTATCAGTAATATTTTATCAGTCCCTTATTTGCAGATTTTTAACCAGATCCTTATATCAATTTTTTCCAGCACAACACGCTCCATATCTTTCAGATATAGTTCCCCTATCCCCATCCAGCACTGCCATTGTTGTTCAATATGGCTAGAAGACACCAGGATGAGAAAGGCTGGGCTAGACCTAATTATAGAAGGTAATACTTTCTTATTTTTGCTTATTTCCTTCACCATGTTCAATTTTCCAAAAAAGAGACAGATCTAACATATGGATGGTATGTTTGACAATACATTTGCACAATGGTCCAATAATTTATACTAGAAGATGATACTAGTATAATGAGGATTTATTTGGGAACTTAGATTTGTCAGGGCTTTAGGACATTATGCCATGCAACTTTGGTGAAGAGTATCCAAGCAGAGATTTATTAATCATGAATCTATTAACTTCAGAGCAGTGGAATACATCTTAACCAGATGTGGTATTCAGCAGGTTCTGACCAGTTCTGGAGAACCGGTAGCAGAAATTTTGAGTAGTTTAGAGAACCAGCAAATACCACCTCTGACTGGAGATTTTACAGTATCCTTCCCCTGCCACGCCCACCAAGCCATGCCTACAGAACTGGCAGTAAAAAAATTAGAATCCCACCACTGATCTTAACCCTTGCATGTATAGATGCTAACTGAGATGTGTAGATAGATCCAGACTAGCCAGAATTTATAGGATAATTGTTTCCTTCTGAATCACTTGAACTTGCATGTACAATGCAATCCTCAAAAATCCATAACTATGAAATCAAGTTCGCACACACCAAGGGCATGGAACCCAAAAGTATTCTTTACACAGTAGGTGGCACAATAGCCATGGAGTTGTTCTTCTCAGTGTTGAAGTTGACTGTTACATTAAGTAGATGTAGATACTAAATGTGGCATCAGAACCTAGCATAATTATTACATAATGCTAACTGATGTTCATTGTATCTGAAGTAAAATCTAGATTTATTCATTTTTTAAAAAATATCTAATCTACATCTTGAAGAGAAAGAATGAGAGAAAGGGAGGGGGAAGTTCTCTTAAATCCAGAAACTTGTGTGATTCACAATAGGACAGGTGAAAAACAAGCACATAGGTACATTGAGTAGACCATGAAGACCCTTTTCCTCATCGGTCTCTTGTCCTTCGCCTTATGGGTCAAAATAGCTCATAGGAAAAATGATGATGCAATTTCCAAGAGAATAGCAATAGCATTTAGACTTATATACCACTTCACAGTGCTTCACAGCCCTCTCTAAGTGGTTTACAGTGTCAGCATATTGTCCCCAACAATCTGGGTCCTCAATTTACTGACCTCGGAAGGATGGAAGGCTGAGAAGGGTTCTGAACCCACTAGAACACCCCAATATCTTTATGTACTCTACCAAAAACTTCACATTAATTACTCTCATACTAAGGAATAACCCAAGGTAAGAACCCAAGGTAATTAAATTATTTAATTTATTTTTAATCTGTATTTGGGGTGGTGGTACCCTATTTGAATGAGCCATTATCCATTTAATGATAACATTGTCATTTAAAAGCAATCAGGCAGGGAACTGATTAACTCTGCAGTGTTGCTCAATCTATCATTTTGAGGGGTGGGGATATACTAACTGATTCTCCTCTGTCGTAACACACATAAAATTCCTGATTCTTTTTGTTTTAGGTTTTTTTTTTAACTCACTAGAATTTGGAGAAATTATTTCAAAGCAGTGCAAAAGCAATGGCAAATATGCCACACTGAGCTAATTTATGATTTATGTCCCATTATTTAGTCTGACTACATAGCCTTAAAAGATGCCAAAAAGTAAAAGATGCAGAGGTGAGCTTTGATTTCATAGAAACTGACTGCATCTTCTCTCCTGTCTTCAACTGCATAAGACACGGGAAGGGAAGAGGGGGAGTGAGGGGGAGGGATGTGCTTATCGCAGCTGGAAAAGTTAACATACATAAATGGCACTCTGTGTTTGTGTTTGTGTGCGAGTGTGCAAGCGTGTGTATGCAAAAGGTTGTAATAAGTCATAAGATTTCGAGTCAAGGCAATGCAGGCATGCAAAGGGAGCAATTTCCAACCGTCCAACATTACTTCAGGTGATACATTTCATCTTTCTCTGACTTACAATGTTAAAATGTGCCCACAGCTGAGGTGCTTAGGGATTCCACTTGCCATCAATGTCCAGCTACAGAAAATAGAAAAACCTGAGAGATATCCCAGGGCTCAACAAATTTACTTTTTCAGTTGCTCTGATTTCCTTCAGAATGTGCCTTTGGGAATTTGGGTCTTCATTTGCTTTAGTTTCCTATAGTATTTCCTGTCATCTTTAAAAAAAATCCATTACTGGCTACAGAGGCAGCTTCTACCAACTTCCATTTACGAGCGTTTCAGTTGGCCTAATAAACCTTTCCAAGGTGAATTGACTTATTCCCTTGTAGCCCAGTCCTGAGGTTAAGATAACATTTTAATTAGACACGGTGGCCACAGCTTGAGAAAGGCTGAATTCAGCAGAGATATAAATGCTATTCCCACCAGAGAAATTCATAGTATTATTAGTGCATTAGCTCTCCCAGAAGAGAAAGCTGACATGTTAAGGAAGGAAATTATAAGTCAAATATAAAAAAGAGGAAATAAAAAAGAGATTAATAATTTTTGCTCTGTACACAATACATGTGCAGATATGTATGTTTTATTTTTTAAACACATCCCTCCAGAAATGCAACAAGTTTTACATAATCATTCATGATGGCAGAATTTGTAAGAAAGGGGCTAAGGGCCTGATGCAAGATGTGGAATTGCTATTCCTGCTCTGTAGATAGAAATACCTTTAGTTTGCTAGGTTAATATAATTATTAATTTCATGAATTGTGGGATGTGTCACAAAACTTCTTTTTATTTAATAAGAGGGATATCCAATTATAAACATCCTTATTCAGAAGCAAGTTCTATTGCAACTCTAGATACACATAGAATAAGCAACATTTTTTTTTAAGAGAGAGAAATATCAAACCTTCATCCTGGATGTCCTTATGACGGGTGAAGGATCTTGAATGTAGATAAATAAGATGAAGATTGATTCAAAAGAACCCTTGGGTTTCCTGAAATTGATATCCCTAACCCTAATCTGGATTCTTGACCTACCTTAATTGATGAGTCTTTTTGTCATATGGAAAGATTAGCAAAGGAGTGGGGGATTTTCAGCATAGTTTTAAAAGCAGATTGGTTTTGGTAATGAGAGAAGAGAACCATGTATTGGCTGCCATACTACAACATTTATAGCCAAATATCCCAAGTAAAATGGTTTCCCTATGCATATCACGTCATGTACTTCGAAAGAAAGCAAAACAAATAAACAATGTTTTGTCCAGATCCAATGCCTATGAATTCACCCTATTTCTGACTATGGTCTTCAGGCACACTTCCTTTTCAAGTTGTACTTCCCAAGTTTGCCTGGAACAAAGCAACCATTTCATCCCTCTAAAGTTAATGACTTATTGAAACTATAATCATAGTCTTGCAATATGTACTGCCTTTCATCCAGATTTGTAAACAGTTCAAAGCCTCCCATAAGATGGCAAATCTCCAGTGTCCTGTTCTTCCCCTGTAATTAAAGTGGGCAGAATGTAATGGGGAGGTGGGGGATGAAAACAAGCCATGGAGAAGATATGTCACCAAACGATAAATTGCATTAAATGGCTTTATCAATAGCACCGCCCCACAATTTGCATATTAATTGTAGGGAGGTGTTAATTTGAGCGTTTTAAGCTTGCATTCACAAGCTTGTTTACATGCTTTGTTCCACCTGGACCTGTTTGGAGGTCTGTCAAAAACCTAACAAGCAGAAAAATATTGCATTGGAAAATACACATGCATGTTTAATTAAGCTAGGGCCACTGAACATTTCTCCATATATTTAGCTGTTGAGATTTCAGCACTACCAGACCATCAGGCATTATCACCTTTTGAAGTATTGCAGATTCTTTAATATTTAAAGCACAGAGCAGACTTTTAATATAAAATTCTAGCAGACCATAGAAGATTAAAGATGCATTATAAATGTGACAGTTTGCAAATGGCATGGCAGTATTAAAAAGAAAACCCCTTGATATTTTACAACATATTTTCCAGGTGTATCCTAAATTATGAATACAATTAAATAGCTGTAATTATTCTCAGGGAATGGGGTTGCAGCTGAAACACCCATCCCCAGTAAAAAAAAAAAAAGTGAACAACTCTTAATATTGAGAAGTACTAATGTCTGTATCGTCAAGTTGTTTAAACAACTCTCCTTCATCAGAAAACAGAAGCTGGTGCTAATGATTAGGATCCATTCAGGACCTTCTACAACAGGGGTGTCGAACTCGAGGTCCGCGGGCCAGATCCATCCCAGGTGTGGTGTGCTTGGATCTGACGTGCAGGGCCGCCCTGGAAAAGGACCAGCCCACACTGCCTTTGTCAATTAAAATGGAGCTCGGGGGTGCACCCAGCAGAAGGCTATCAAAACAAGCTAAAAACAAAATAAAAGGATAAATATTTCCCCTTTTGCATTTGAGCATGCAAGAAGGGACAGGAAAGGAGAAAGGAAAGACAAAGGCAAATAAGGAAAGATGGGAAGAGACCAAAGAAGGAAAAATAAGAAAAGAGGGAAGGAAGAAGGAAGGAGAAGGAAGAGAGAAGGAAAAAGAAGAAAAGGAAGAGAAGGAAGGAAGGAAGGAAGGAAGGAAGGAAGGAAGGAAGGAAGGAAGGAAGGAAGGAAGGAAGGAAGGAAGGAAGGAGATTATAATGAGAGTGAGGGAGGGTCTGAGGGAAATCCTGCCTTAGCACTTGGCCACCACAGGTGCCCCAACATGAGTGATGAGCTGGCCATGCCTACCCTGACCATGTCTACTCTGGCCACGCCCAGCCCTGCCCCCCAAGGTCAAACACAATCCTGATGCGGCCCTCACTGAAATAGAGTTTGACATCCTTGTTCTACGCCATAGCAGAGATATGACCCACACATGCAATATGTCAATTTGCTGATAGCAGAGACTCAGTTCAAGTGATATTCATAAAGACATTAAAGATGCCATATAATGTATGGCATACAGTGGTGTATACATAACTGAACTGATGTGCATCTACAACAGAATCTCATGCAGAAAATGAACTGTCTGCTATCTCTTTGGGTTGCATACTTAACCGTGTCCTAAGTTGTTCTTCTTTTTAAAAAGACAAATAGATACAATCCCATGTACAACGATTATATAATCAGTGGGTCTCTGAGCAAATCTGAAGTATTCTTGCCACATTACCAAACATTTCTCCTGGCTTTTTTCTAAACCCCCAGTATTAAGAAGCAAGGCAAAGATAGATTGCCCAGGACCAATTATTTCTTAAATGAAAACATTATGAAGCACTATCTCCAACTCTAACAATATTCTGTGTTCACCATTTTTAATGAGAAAAATGTATTATAATTTATAGCTAAGTTGAAAGACTTTAGGATTTGGCCTTGGGTACATCGGCCTGAGGATTCAAAAACAGCACCTCTGAATCTCTTTGATACTATGGTGTTTTGGCTCTGTTCAGGAGCTGAACCAATGTATTCCTGGCTCAACTGCGATGTATAAGAAACAACAGCAAAAGTAGTTTATTTGTTTTGAAAATAGTAAAAAGTTTTGCAATCTGCAGGTGGTGGTCTATTTTCCCATCTGCTGAAATTTCTGCTTTATCCTGACTCCTGGACTTCAGCAATTTCAAATAGGAAGATCATGTGGTGGTTCCTATATCCTCCTTACAAGAACCTTTGGGGTTTCATTTGCATGCTTGTTTATTTGTTTGACTATTGTTGCATATTGCTCAACAAATGGACACGGCTGGTGCAAGCAATTTATCTCATTTCCATTTTGTTTGGAGTGTGTATGTTTGTGTGTTTATGTTTGTGTGTTTGTAGTCAATTTTGCACTCCCTGCCATTTTTTTTTCTTTCAAGTTTTTCAGAAGTGATTTGCCATTGGCTGCTTCTTAGGCTGATCCAGAGTGACAGGCCCAAGATCACTGAGCTGGCTTCATGTCTGACATGAAACTAGAACTCCCTGTTTATTGGTGCCTAAGCACTACACCACACTGGCTCTCTTACTGGGTTTTGTTTCAGATTTTTATCCTGCCTTTTTTTCATATACAGTACAACTCAAGGCAGTAAACACACCAATACTCTTTCTTATGATCCCCACAGCAGCAAGCTGAGTGAATTGGACTGATAGATAGTGGCTGGCCCGAAGTCACTCAGCCAGTTTTCATGCCTAAGATAGGACTAGAACTCTCTTAGCTTTTAGGCCAGCACCTTTACCCACTATACCCACTACCCACTACAACTGGATGGGAGTGAGATTGTTATTATTGCAGAACTTGAAGTGGGCAGTGAATTTTCTCTCCTTGTTTAAAGCAGTTTATATAGATAGTTGAAGATCACCTTCAAACTTTCTGTGAGGGATTGGGGAATGGAAGCAATGACAATTTGGAAATGTTTGTAGTACGGAAGCTACAGTACAGTAAGGGAACAGTATATACATAACCAAATTGATTGACTGATTAACTTGCCTCAAATCACAGTTTGCCAGACAACCACTGTGAGATACAGCAAGTAATCAAAAGGAAAACCAATAATAGCCAAACAGAATAATTCACAGAAGCTCACATTAAGGGAGAAAATTAGATAGGTTAGCTTGTCTAATTTTGGAGAAATTCTTGTATGTTCATTTAGTCTCATGTTTGCAGGAGATATCATGGGTTATAGCATCCTTTCCCCACCTGGGGCCCTCCAGATGAGGTGGAAGTAAACTCCCAGTGTTTCCAGCATGTATACATACAAACATAGGATATATTTTGTGATCTGTCAGCTTCTTAACTCTCTTGACAAGTCAATATGTATTGTACCATTTTAAGCTGGACAAAAACACCTCTAGCCGTCTCGCTTCTTGAGCATCTAGGAGCAAAATATCTTTTGACTTCTGAGGCTGAAAATCCCCCAAGACCTTTCCTTCTTGGCAGGAGAAATCCGGTGATAATATCTAGAGCTCACCCTGAGCTTACACTGTAATCCTATGAAAAACACAAGTGACATGGGGTAAAGTAGGCAAGCTATGTTATTTCTAAGGGCCCTAAGCATGCGTGGTCAAGATTTTTCAGGTTCGCTCTTGATATTTATTAGTTATACTTTTCCCAGAAAATCAAATTATCTTAACCATTAAAATTGAGCTGAAAATGACAAAGAACAAAATAAGACACTGCTGAGCCTCAATCTAACATCACGATAAACAACAATGTCCCTTCCGGATGGTCTACAGCTCCTCCAAATCCTTGGGCTAATAAAAAAATGTGTGTGGTGGTAGAGCACTCATCTGCTACTAAGGATATGTTAGCAAGAATTGTAAGTGTCAATAGGAGTGAGTAAATTTCCCTCCTATTTTGTCGTAAAGAAAAGTAGAAGAGTAGAAACCATGGGCTTTAATGAGGGAAGAAAGAGGTCCAGTGATAAGACATACATGAAATCACCATAGAAATACTATGACTTGAAGAATGTATGTCAGACATTGGGATCCAAGAACACAACTGCATTATTTGTATAATAATGTCACTTCATGAGTATCCTCATTTTAACATCATCAAAGTTTGGGGCAGATGCCATTAATGAAATCCATTTCAACAGTTTCCTCCTCCATACTGTATTTCTTGGGATTGCAATTCTTCTGTTATCATTTTTCTTTTACAATAAAGAGTATGATTGTGTGTTTGTTTTTGATTGTACTTGAGCGATATCTGGTGATATTGGCATAATCATCACTTTGTATGCCCCATATCAGAGCACTGTTTATATGATATGGATGAAAGCACTTCTTCCTTTTCTTAAATGGTGGTGAATATTTGGCAGAACTTCTATAAAGTGGCTTTTTTTCTAAGGGTAAATCCCAGAGTCTTCTGAGAATCTTTGACTCAGCCTGTCTCAAAGAAAAGGACCTTGTAAGAATCTAGGAAGTCTCCTATCTTGATAGCTACTTGTGCATAAAAACCAATATATAAGGCAAGAAATGAGATTTCACTACATCATGGATTTCAGATTCTCTCAGAGTAGAGAGAATAAATACCTGATTCTGATCCTTGCAAATACCTCCATAGGAATCAGAATCAGTGATTTGTGGGGATCTGGAATTTATATTCTACTTTTCTTCCAACAGATGGCACTAACACAAGAGCAATGTTTCAATTATCTACCTTGATTTAATAAGGTCCACCTATAACATAGATAGCTAAATTCTGTGCTTGGGTCTCTTTACTAATTTATTTTTTTATTTTCACAACTACTCAGAGAAGATGAGAAAACAATGCACAGGCTATTTGTTGTACAGATGCAATTTGTTAGCCTGGATGTGCTGTGCAAAACTACCTACTATTATTTGTATTCCATGAGTCATAGATTAGCTTGTTGTGCAAACAGATTCAATTGCAGCTCATTCAATAAATCATGTTAACCATGACTTAAAGGGATGTTAATCAAACTTAACCTTGGCTTAGAGACATATAGGAACTTGGCTTTATATAATAGAAGGCTTGTTGGAAAGCAAGTTTAATAAACATTAGAATAAATTACTTACATGTAAGAGTACATAGAATCACAATCTAAAGCCCTGTTTACTTAGGAAAAACATCACACAGAGCAATTCTAAGTGTAGTTAGAATTTTTGATTGTAGAATATGATCTATGGAAAGCTGGGAAAATCTATAACTATATTAACATTAAGGTTGTTTTAAAATGGCAATGTTAATTTCAAAACAACTTTTTTTTTGCAAAACAAAATAGATTTTAAAGTATTGACATGCTTGAAAACAGAACTAAGATTTAATCCCACATATTGTCATTTCTTCAGCTGAAGTGAAATGGGGAATCAAGTATTGAAAATTCATATTTTCAATATTTATTGAATACAATTGATCAGATCAACATAATTCAATGGGATTTTGTTCACATGAAATTAAATGAACAAATCCAAACTGCTTAAAACATAAACATTTCCTTAATAATTTCATTATCTTCAAACTACATTGTCAATTTTATGAATTTGGGGCCAATTTTTTTATCTCAGTCCAAGCAGTTTAAGCATATCTAACTTTGTAGATTAGGTAGTAAAGAGACTGCCATTAGATATGGCTATTTGATGCAGAGCAGTTATTAGTCTTGACTCTTGACAAATGCATCTTTTCTTTTATGTACACTGAGAGCATATGCACCAAGACAAATTCCTTGTGTGTCCAATAACACTTGACCAATAAAGAATTCTATTCTATTCAATTAATATTGTATTACTGTAACAATATAACAACTCCTCTTCACTATTACTTATAAACATAGAACAACTTTGAGGTGAATTTATAATCCTTCAAATCAGCCTTTTCATATTCGTTTTAAAACCACTGTTCATTTCACTGGATAAAAAGTAATGATGATATACAATCTTCTAACACAGAGATTAAAGCAGATAATATTGGATAGCTTACTACTGTACAGGTATAGCTAAATTGCTCTGGCTTCCCCCACATCATTCTTACGTTATTAACCTTTGTGATGCAAAAATGATGATTGGCCATGCACCACATTTTAAATATGCAGTGAGAGTCTCTCTTAATAAAAATAAATACTCTGGTCATGTTTTCCTTCTGATTTTATGACCTACATTGCACATGCTCTGCATGTGATTATCAAGGCCCACTAATATGTGTCTGAGGCTTAGATGAACTTATGTTTGCAAATGGAAAGCAAACATAAGGGCATGAGAAATGAGGAAAGCATCGGAAAGGAAAAACTGCCAAAAGGAACTACCAAAGCAAATGCCTTCATCAACCATTGAAGAATTTTTGTTTTTTTTTCTTTGAAGCCATCTCACTTCTCATCCAAGAAGCTTCTTCAGAAACTTCTTCATCTTTAATTTACTTTATTGTCATTGCACTTCGTACAATGACATTAAATGCCATCTTCAGTGTACATCATACATAATACATAAGAAAACTATACAAAAATAAAACAAAAGCACACATCCTCCACATTCCAAAGAATTGAACTGAAAACCTCTGATACCGCACTAGTGTTACATTATACAGTAAAATTCTATATAGTTACTGCTCTGGGATAGAAGCTGTTTTTCAATCTATTTGTCCTTGTTTTTATTATCCTGTACCGTCTGCCAGATGGTAATAGTTCAAAAAAGGTGCCCAGGATGAGATAGATATTTAAGAATGTTTTGAACTTTCTTAAGGCAGAACTTTCTTCCTCCTCTGAGAAGCAAAAAATCTTCAAAGAAAAACAAGAAAGTCCAGTTGCCTCTTGAAAAAGCACTTTTGGGACAACCATGACCTGAATGACTGAGAATCTCCATAGATGAAGCATATTTAGTAGCCATGCATTTCTGTTTGCTGCTTATCACTGGGATCACTGGTACCTCTGAATGGCATCTTCTTCTGAAGTGAGTTGGCAGGGTGTGTCTCATTTTTATTCTTCAGGAAGAGGATCTTTCTGAATCTTCCTGAAGTAGAAGATCCTACATTGTCAGGCTTAGTAATATCCTATGCCAAAAGCAGCCATAGCCAGATCAGAGATATGAGTAAAGAGAAGTGAGCTACAATGAGATGGCTGATTTTATCTAGGCTTAGAGCTAAACAGAGTTGGATCTGCCTACTACACTGGGACACTACCAGAGGATGCCAGAGCTGTAGATTAATCAAGAAAGATCCTGGAAGAAGACAAATCACTTACACACTGTTGACAACAAAAGTATGTGTCCATGAAGTCCACAAGAGTAGAACTTGACTTCAGAAGACCTTTCCACACATGCCTCTCTGAATACCTATTGTTCTCAACCTTTTCTTCACCTTGGCCCCTCTTTAAATACCTTTAGTGGCCATGGACCACCAAGACTTAACTCAAGATTTAAATCATACCATTTCTTCAAGCTTTCACAACCCCCTATGATGACATCATGGCCCCCAGGGGTCCATTGAGAACCACTGGCCTAAACCATTCTGAGTCTCACCCATCTAAAAATGACAAATCTTTTACCTTAGTAATCAGGATGTTCCCAAAAAGACACAGAGGTGTGGTAAAAGAAGTCAAGATGATGGCCATGATATTGCAATCAAAGTTCACCTGGTTTTTATGTGCAACAAGTGTGTGGTGCATATCAGAAAAATCAGCAAAAGTTCCATTGCATCATCACAGCCATGAGTTTGACTTTTTTTTACCACAACTTGTGGTCAGCCTTGTCTTCAAGGCAAAGAGTTCTCAGTTCTTTCCAAAAAGAATCAATGGATTTGTGTTGATGCTGTCAGTGCCACACTCATCCTGAGATTGGCAAGAATTTGAAAATAATTATAAGAAAAAGAAAAATTATGTGAATCAAGGGGAAATAAAATCAGGGGGCAGAAGGGGGAATTGCCACATAGGGTCAGAATAAAAGGCACTAAATTTGAATGAAGAAATATCTGTCTGAAGAAGAATTCCAGTTCCAATACTCATCTAGACACAAAGACAACCATACAAAAAAAGATTAACTAACTATGATAAATGTGTGGTCAGTTGAGCTGTTATTATATTGACTGAAACAAAATGTTTCAATTCAGTATATTAAAATCAACTTTGTCTACCACTATTAGCTTTTTCTTTTTTAACAGAGAGGAATTTTCCATTCTTTCTCCACTTGTTATTTCTTTGTTGGCAGATCTTTGCATCATGATGAAACATCTGCTTTCTCTGGGCAAGCAGATGTGCCTCTACAGCTCAATTGAACCACCTAAAATTTATGATAAACATGGCAATGTGCTACATGCCCCATTCCCTACCTCACCCTGCTACAGATCAGATATGGTAGTGATATGTCCCCAATAATTGAATGACAAGATAGCATCAGTTGGAACAATGTGGGCATAAGGTACTATTACCATTACTTCGAGCACTGGTGGAAGCAATTTAGTAGTGCTCATCCAATTAATATTGAAGCCAATTTATAATTGTGTTTGTGCTACCGCTGCAGTGAACAAAATGGATGCCTCTAACTTGATAAATAATAGGAGCATTGACAGTAATAATATTCATGTACAACAGAGATATAAATGATTGAATCTCATGTTATTTCTTTCTCCATCACAACATATATTAGAACTACAGTAGATGGTAGTTAATAGAAAAGTATGAATGTAGCTTATAACTAAAACTATGTTTCTTTAACACAAGACCTTTCCCCACAACTCCCATCGTCCCAGCCAGCATAGCTATTAAAGAGAATAATAGTCCAATACCTGGCATACCAGGTTGGGAAAACACAGGCAAAAATACAGGGCAGATTTCTACTATTATTTTGATGGTATTATTTCACAAAATATATGAGAAGCAGGACAAACAGTAGATTTCATAATAAATTTACAAAACGCAATGTAGAACTGTTGTTCAAACTGTTGATTGGGAGCCACCTAGAGCTTAATATAAGATGATGTTTTAATTAATGTAATTAATTAATTAATGTTTTTAATTAATTAATTAAAGAAGAATGAGACTAGTGAGGTGGATGGACCTATTGTCAGTAGTGATAAGTGCACTTCCGAGGACCTGAAGGACCATGTTAGGGACAGAATGTCATGGAGAAAATCTATCCATGTGGTCACTAAGAGTCAACAATGACTTGATGACACATAATCAACCAGTAAAAGAAATTAAGAAACAATAAATCCGAGTTATTGGTTTTTTTTTAAAAAGAAATTTAATGGGACAAAATAAATGGCAGTCTGGCTGTAGAGTAGATCATTTATATACAATATAATTATATATATAATTGATTTATATACAAATAAAAGTATATAAGACAAATGGTTTTCATCATGAGTTCTTAACACAGCTTCCTCATTTGTCTCACCCCACATAGCTACAAAGCCAGAGCTTGGTATCATCTTTTTAACTTTTGAATAAAGTTGTTTTGGATGGGATTGCTTGTAGGTCAGTTTTCTGTTGGAGATCACTTTTAAAAAAAGTCAATAACTTTCAATAGAACTGGATTAAAAACAAAATACTAACAAGCTTCACTCCATAGAGCTTCCATTGGATAGCCTCCATCCACCAGAAGTATTGTTAAACAGTATACCTGGGACATTGATTTTCAAATCAATGTAAGTCTGGTTCCTAGGTTTGCAGCTGGTTTCTAGGTTGATAGGGACACTTCCCAAACAGATACTTCCCAGCTTCTTACTTGTTCATCTGTATCAACACTGCTGTAATTTGACTGGCCTTTACTTAAATATGTTCCATCTATGTGGGAGCGGTTCAGAAGAACTCTTGAGCAATATATTCTTTCAGTCTTCTCTTTACAGGGAATCCTGGACAAGTTCTGTTTATGTTACTTAAAAAAAAATCCTACTGGAAAGCTTGACTTCATCCTTCTCCTGTTTGACATGTTTAGATATATCCTTCCAGATTGCCTGATTGCATGTTTTTAAATGTATTATCCACCAGTTTGGTGGGTCTGGGAAATCTGTATTAATTTTCTTTCTTTTAGCCCAAACCTGGATGGGAAATGTTTGGGAATACGTGCATTTTGATTTAAATCCTATCGCAGCATATGGATAGTAACAGTGCTTCCTATTTATCGCTTATTTGATATTTAGCTTATGATATTTAGCTTTGCTCAGTAATTTCATCTGGTAAAATGAAGACCGATCCAATGTTGTTATTTCTCACCTACTCAGAAGCCTACAAAAATTAAGATTTTATGTTGTTTCCTATGATCGACTACACTGAACTTATATCTCGCCTGTAGTTAGTTTCATATTTTGAAAGCTTATGCAAATATAAGTATGCTGAGCTATTTTCAAGCTTCTTTGAATAGACATTGTGGGCTATTTGTACGGCATACTTTTGTGTCAAAATTTTTCTCTTTATACTGATTTCTGCTAGAACAACTAAAGCCCTTTGATTCATCTTAATTCAAATAGGCTTGAATCTACCGAAGATTCAAGAGCAATCTGGATCAGAGCAATCTGGATTGACTTCTACCCCCTTTCTTCATAGTGTGGATGGGTATATACCTATACTTAGATCCCCCAAGCATAGTCATAATTTCTTTGTACCAGCAGAGCAAGTCATTATTTATTATATCACATTCTCTCTTCTCTTTCCTAGTAGAAACATTGCAGTGGCTGCTGGCTAGAAAGTTAGCCAAGGGAATTTCTTCTGTTGGTCTTTTTTGTCATTGTGCTAGGGACAATCTTTCTCCCAATGTTGGAGGCACACCACAGGGGCTAATTGGGAGTAATTTAATGATGGTTCTCTCCTGTATCCCAATCTAAATTATTTCACAAAGTAGCAACAGTGGAATGCTCTGTGTATGTGTTAATATTAAAGGCAATGAATAGCACTTTCAGGTTAATGCCTTGTCATTCTTCCTTCTGCTGACTTCCAGCTGTTATGCTTCCCAGGTAAAGGGTAGTCACTAAGGAACTCTGTTCTCCACATTTTTTAAAGTTTACTGCTAAAACCTTCTTTTTGGTTTTGTTTGTTTGTTTTATTTGGACTTATAAGCCACCCTCTCTCCCGAAGGACGGCATACATAAAAGACAGAAAGTACAAAAGTTAAAAGAAATTAAAAAGATATTAAATTATGCCAAATAAACAATCAAATTAAAAACCCCGATCCCCTGTCAGTCCAGGCCGGATTGCAAAAATAGCCATGTTTTGAGGTCGCGGCGGAAGGAGTGGAGATCAGGGACCAAGCGCAACTCAAGGGGTAGTTGATTCCAGAGGGTGGGCGCCCCCACAGAGAAGGCCCTACCCCTAGGGGCCGCCAGCCTACACTGTTTAGCTGATGGTATCCCCAGGAGGCCCCATCTGTGGGAGCGCACAGGGCGATTGGTATTTGTCAGTGGAAGGAGACGTTCTTGCAAGTAAAGGTAAAAAAGATAACCTAGGGAGCACAAAATGAATTGTAGTCAAACTTAGTTGAACTTAGGTGCTGTAAAAAATCAACAAACATTAGTCATGACAATTTAAGCCCCATGTTTTTTTCCCCAGTGGGAACGCAGGACAAATAAATCAAACCGCAATCCTATTCTCAACTGTGAATGACCCATTGGAATGAATGGCGCTTGCTTCCCATATATATGTGATTAGAATTGATCCAATCTGCCATCTTCAAATAAGATCAGTATAATTTAACATAGTACTAACCTATGAAGTTTTGTTTGAAAGACACCAGGCTCACAATATACTTTCCCGCACAATTTCTCCCCTGCCAGATTCTTGGTCATTATTTCTTTTCTTTCTTTTTCAACACTGAAGTAAAAACCACAGGAATAAATACTCCATACATTATTACATTAAACAAAATATGGTGCATTTGGAATAGCCATCATGCCAAGTTGTAATTATTTGAATGGTATGTAAAATATTCAGCACTGAAGTATGTTGTTATAATAACATCACGTGAAATAATTTTTAGTTGTTAATATAAACTGGGGTACACTGAAAAAGTCAGTTTTGGGACACCTTGAATTGAAATTTAATTCTGTGCATGCCCAGACAAACACACACGCACATATAACTAATCCTTAGCTCAGTGTTTTAAAAGTTCAAAATTTGGCTTTAATATAATTTTCGTTCTCTAATAGGATCATCGTACCAAGAAGCTCCTAGCTGCTTTATTTGTTAAGAACCAAACTATGTAAGCAGATAAAAGTCCCCAGCCACCTTGTTTGTTGCCATTTCCACATTCTGTGCATCCCTTGCTATTTGCACTATATTTTTAAGTTGGCTTGTCTAGGCCAACAGTTGGCTGAATAACTTGGTGTATCTAGTAACACAGATGTCATAGAGACTGTCTGTTGCCTAGAGGGAAGAAGGAAGAGGGCAGCAGTTGCTAAGAAAGACCTTGATGCCACTGTCCCAGAATGCCCACTTTAACATTTATTCTCTTTTTATTGAATTATAGTGGCAGTGCTCTGAGCAACTCAAGCAGCCAAGTGCTCCTTCAGCATCACGTTTTCATTCGAGCGCCATTCTGATGACCACTTGGGTAATTCAAAGAGATGGGGGGGAAACGCACCTCTAGGTATGCAAAACATTCTTTCTACAAGAGGCTGCTAAAAGAGTGAAGGCAGTTTCCTAATTGTTTTTGATTAACTTACCTCCCTCTTTCTCTCTCTCTCCCTCCCTCCCCCCTCTCTCTTTCCCTGCCTTTCTCCCTGCCTTTCTCCTTCCTTCCCTCCCTCCCTCTCCTTTCAGAGAGAAAATAATCTTCCATATTTTAAACCCTGTCCCTTCAGTTTGATGTATGTTTAAATCGACGGTCCCTATTATAAACAATTCAAAGCCGAGAAAGGGCATATGGGCTACAGGGAGGAGACAGAGGCAGGGTGATCTGACCAGTACATACAGACTCTCCAGTGGGTCTCCACTGTTGCCATTAAGAAGTGACATAAGACATCGATGTATGAAATTCAGGAAAGGCGATGTAGAATTAAGTTGTATCTGTAAAGAGGCTTTGCTGTGATATTTATTTTTAATAGAACTACTGCCACATTACATATAAATATACACGTACATACATATATAGGCAAATCTACGTGATCAGGGGATGAGGAGAGAGATATTATATATTCCCTTTTTTAAATGACATGCTGTTTTTTTCCCTCCTGTGCACATATTTGCAACAAGGATTAACTAAGATTACACATCTCGTTCAAGGTCATCCTTCTGTGTCCCTTTCTCAGGGGCAAAGAGTAAGTTGGTGTCTTTGTATAATTCTATCTTGCTTTCAGCATTTTAGTCCTACTCCAGACTTCTCATGTTCTCTTTCCTTTTGTGTCAGTGCAGAGCAGAAGTGTCAAATTCATAAAAAAAAGCCAGTGAAGTTCTTTATAAGTGATAGGCTTATTATTTTTTGTTAAAACAGTGCCCTCCATTATGGAATCGAGTGTCTATTGTGTGTCTTTTCTATTCATGTTTAAATTCAGATTTATGTTATTTTAAAAGTAAGACAAAATGTAAGACGAAGGGGGAAATTGGTTGTACTACAAGATTTAAGGCAATTTTAAATAGTAGCTAATGTTATATTGATTTTAATAACTGCTGTTCAGCCCCAGATCCTGGCTTGTGGTGATATTACAGCTGTCGAGAAGATCTGTCAAAATTGTAACCGAGGGTGAATTCATGGCAGAGTGACACATTTTAGATCTGTGCCATTCCCAGTATGATTAAACCTCAAACATGATATTAGATATTTTTTTTAGCATTGTTTGTTTCAGTTACCTATTTGCATATCTAGATTACAAGTCAAATGCACTAGACTAGCAGAATGCATACCAATTTTGATGCAAGGCTAGTCAACACATTAGCCATCGTAAACATTCAATATTTCTCTCCAAGATGTGTTTGTAAAAATGCAAGTACAATAAAACATCAGTTTAATGAACGAATTGGAAAGGAAGAATATTGGTTAGTTCCCATTGTACATTAAATATGAATCATGCATCATTTACATCATGTTACTCTATTTGTATAATGATATTATTAGAAATAATGTTGGAAATTATGTCATTATATAAATAACAAGAATCACCATGGCTGTCATAAAAAAAAGGTAAAATTAACATAACATTTAACTCTTTCATCTGGACTATTGATTTACAAATAATTTGTCTCTTATTTGTCCAGATGGTCACTGGACAAAAGGTACATTGCCTCCAAATTTCACTAAACAGGGATCCATTAAACCAAAGTTTTACTGTAATTTATTATGAATTATTTCCTTAAAATATGTCAACTCATAAAGCATTCCTGGTCTGCTCTTGAGTTGCCATAAAAAGGAGGGGGGATCTGATGGAGCAGTTCAGTTACTATGACCAAAAGCACATTCCACACAAAGCTTTCTCCAGATTGTGTCCCAGGTTACCAGAGCCAGCCAGAGAAGCATGTTTTCTACAGCCCGCGAAAGTGCTCCGTTGGAGAATGTGATTTATGACACACCCTGGGAGGGGGGAACAGGGTCATAGGTGGGCAGTAAATTACATAGGGCAGAGTCGACTGCACTTGAGAAAGTGCCAACATGTTGCTCCTAATAAATAATTTGATTTCTTTTGAAACTAGGTTTGAGGCTCATGAATTAATTAGGGCATCTGTCGGAATCCTGACAATATAAACTTAAAATCAAAAGCAAATATGAGTAAACATCCTTAACTAATTGATTACATTTTATTCTTATGTTCAATTTTATTATAATTAATAAACGTAATTTTATTTGCATATTTCAAATAGCTTTTATCCAAAGAAAAGAGTATTTTATATATGCAGGATTCTGCTGTAATAAATCTGGTATAAAACAACAAAAATGGATTTGTTTCCTCTAGATTAGCACCATTCTTTGTAAGAGAGTAAATACCAGAGATCATAATATATATGAAGCTGATTATAACATCTCCAAATTGATCTAGAAGGATTTTGATTAATATAATATAATTTTAAGGATACATAGTGCAAATATTTAATCATGTTCATGGTAAATTCCTGATAACTCACCAAAGTAGATATCAAAGGAACTTTAAACTGTAAAGAGTTCCAAGCTGACTTGCTACGTTTATACTATCCTTCAAGAGACACTTTGATTGTACAGTTTGATTAATCCACATAATTTCCTTTTCCTTTTTTGATTTTAAATGACGTAGGTACAGTACATCTATTCTTCAAATATTGTCAGTATTCTTAAAGTAGAACACTGCAATTACTTTTTAACATTTAAAAATTGTAAGATTGTTTGACTATAAAAAGTAACAGTTGATAAAGGCAAGTTTCTACCATTCCAATTTTATATTGTAACATTGAATTCTGCATTACTCTCCTGCTAATTTTATTTTTTACTTTTGTTTTAAGTGTTAGGTAAATTTTATGTGTGTGTTGGGCTGATCATGATGCACAGAAAAAGCTAAGATGTATTATTTAGTTTATTGTGCAAATTTATGCATAGCTGTTAATTGAACCCATTGGGCTTAGTCTCAAATGAATAGATATGATTACACCCTTAATGAACTAAAAGGTTGTGGAATGGTTAATCAGCCATGTAAAAATATATGTACAAAGAACAAACGTTGCAATATGGCTTATCAAGACCTATAGCTTGTATTCTAACATACCTGATCTAGCTGGAATTTCTGAGATACCAAAACCAAGAACCCATTTATTTTCTCACTGAAAAAAGACATAGTAGTTTAAATAACATAGTACCAAAGTTTGAGAGGGTTGTGAAAATGCAACAAGAATTTGTCATAAAGAAAAACTACTTTGTTCAATTGTGTGAACATACATACAGATTTAGACAGGTCTAAATATTTTTAGGACATGGAGGATGTGGAGGGCAGCAAAGACAAACTGCCTTCTGATCTGCTTCCCAAGTATTGTTGCATTGCAAAAGAAGAAAAGGAGGATGGGAGAAAGAACAACAAGAAGAAATTGTTGTTATTCTAGTGTCTCACAGTCATGTCAAGATTGGATTCTGAGGAAGTTTTGGGGAATGATGAAAGATTGGCAATAATACATTTGATTGTCTCTAGGACGCTGCAAGGCTACTATAGATGGTCTCTATGGTGCTGCAAAAGACACCATGGAGACAATAGCTCTGCAGATATTCCATAGAGCCATTTTAGTCTAATGGTTAAAGCATTAGACTAGAAGCCAGGAGACTGTGAGTTCTAGTTCTACTTTAGGCATGAAAGCTGGCTGGGTGACTTTGGGTCAGTCACTCTCTCTTAACCAACCCACCCCACAGGTTGTTGTGGAAAAAACAGGAGGAAGAAGGAGTACTATATATGTTTCCCACCTTGAGTTGCTTAAGTAATAAAGGTGAGATAGATATCAAATAAGTAAATATGAATTCAAATTGATTTTGAGAATGCTAAGATCTCTCAAATGATAATTTTAATGTGACAACAAGTTGTTTGATTGATTTCTACCCCAGCTCTTGTCCAGGAACTTCATGTTCACAAATGCCTATCATTTAATGAACAAAGAAAACGATAAAAATATTAACATTTATTGTTGATAATTTAACATTTAAAACTGCATAGAAATGGACCTGAGAATGTTTAACTTTTAAATTTCACAGATTTGTGTCAGTTTTCAATATAAAATCTTTAGAAATTAGAACTTTTTTTTAAGGAAAAGGGGGAAAGGGTTGATACTCCCTCACTTAAATTCATGCCAAGTTAAGATAACTACTATTTTGTTAATTTCATTTCTTCCGCCTAGCTTCATGTCAGTGGGAATCTAAATACGACCATTGTCACTTTAGCAAAATACTTAAATGTAACAATCAAAACTACTATTGAGGAGCGGCCTGAATGATCACAGAACAATTGAATGATTAACTGTAGGCAAGTATGAGTAAAACAGCTTTATATACATTTCATCTACATCATTTTCCCTTGATTGCAAGTTCAGTTACTTAGGAATATTAAGCTTTTGTTGTTCAGTTGTGGATATGTATTAATGGAACACTTGCTATAGTTCAATCTTGTGGGTAGGTAGTTGGTGATCAGAGTGGTTTCATTATCAACCACGCTGTAGGGTGCACTGGATAGAAAATCCTAAACTAAAAGGAAATTCAGCTACAGCCTAAACTTTTGACAAGTTAAGTACTGTCAGAACAGACAATTTATACATCTAGATTTGTTGCTATGCTAGTTATGGTTGGAATCAAACAGAAATATAATGAAGCAGAAATATAATGCAAACCAGCATGTACAGTGGGCCTACTGGCCAATATCATCCTACCTTTAATTCATTTCTCAACGTGTCAAAATTTCATCATTTGATCAAATAACAGAATATTTCCAGAATATGTCATTCAGGCATCCCCAGTTTATATATAATGATTTTTCTCTTGTCAGCTCATTTCTTGAACCTTTGCTGAATCTGGTTTCAGTGGTACTATAAACAAGCATCATTGCATTGTAAAACTGGAAATTCTCCACTAAAATAGTGTTTTGATCTGGGTTGCCATAGTAATAAGTCTGTGCTCTCCTCTTCGGAGGCCTTGTTATATGAAGTATCAGTGATTTGTTCGGAATGGCCCCAGTTCATCTGTCAAAATGAGTTTTTCCTTTTTTAAAATAATGATCTAGAAAGTCCCAGGGTGGCAGCAAATATTTTACAACCATAACGAGGAACACTGCATCACTCAAGCTTTGTAAATCTATACCATTATTGCATTAGAATAAATCATTTTCTATAGGTAACGTTTCTTGGAGAATTTCTATTCTAATTTTAGATCTGATTCTCTATTCAGTGGGGTGTATTTATTTCTTATATAAAGAGAATTATTAACTTGGACTTCAAAAATATATCTCATGTCAGCTTCTGTTTAGAGGCCCCGGAGCAAGAAAACAAAACGAAAAAACAACAACCCTGAAATCTTCCTTATTTCTGCCAAAGTGCGACAAATATCAAGTCCATTTTAGATCTGATTGCTTTAATGAGATCAGATATTATCCTTCATTTTAGACAGGCAGATTAAAAGAAAAGGCACTCCAATGATTTATTTGTGAAAAACATTAGAAATCCCAGCAAATATGGTCAATGTCACCAAGAGAAAATACAGCAGTACTTTATTTTAAATAAAGATGTTCCAGGCGGTTACAGTAATTTGATACATGAACTATGATATTTCCTGCAGGAACAAGAATAAACAAGCATTATATCAACAAGCTAGTGACATATTCTACAAAAAGAGAACAAGGAACAAGATCATCTTTCATCTAGGAAAAATGATAAAGTTGGTTACTTTATGTAAGTCACTAGCACTACAGAGTTATGCGATGTAACTCACTGCCAGTTACAGGCTCGTAATACCTGACATGGGAATATTAAAACATCAGCTGGAGGAAGTTCAGCGAGAATCCATCCGTATTCAATGAATTCTAATTAAAAAGTAATTATTGCACCATGAAGGCTCTGCCAGCTTCATTCTCACACAGAGAGAATTAGCAAACTGCCTTTGCATATTATAAAGTGAATTTGAAAATACAGAGCATACAATGTCTTCCTCCTCCCTCCCTCCCTCCCTCCCTCCCTCCCTCCCTTCTTTCTTTCTTTCTTTCTTTCTTTCTTTCTTTCTTTCTTTCTTTCTGTCTTTCCTTTCCTTCCTTCTTTCCTTCCTTCCTTTCTTTCTTTCTTTCTTTCTTTCTTTCTTTCTTTCTTTCTTTCTTTCTTATGTCTCAGTTCTAAGCAGCTTTAAATAACAGGGAGGCACTTCCGTAAATAGTTTTATATCATTTTTCCAAGTGAGTCCCCAGAAGGCATTATGGGGGCAGAGGTGCTACACATCTCCTGTTATAATTGACCTGGGCTTTGAGATTTCTCTGTCCTGATGTATCCCAGAACATTGCATGATGGGAAAAAAAAACTTGTTATTCCTCAAGTCGTGCCAAATGAACAAGATCAAGTAGGCCTGGGACTTGGAAAAAGGAAGAAATATTGACAGATAAGTAACCACTCTAGTAAATGACAGGCAGGCATAGAACGTATCTTTCCTCAGGGCTCAGATGTAATCCATTAACCTTTAAAAAAAAGTCTCTGCAAGTATGAAGGATAAATAATATGGGAGGAATTTTAAGAATTTTGCTAGTCGAAGTCAATAGAATGCATTGATTGTCTTTCCTGCTGTCAGATTACCATAATGAAGATGCAAGGGATTATAGCTAGAGAGATTGTTATTCAATTGCTTCCCATTAAAAATAATTAGGTCTGAGATAAAATCAGGAGGGTGCTATTATGAATGAAAGCTGGATGATAACATACAAATATGTTTTCCCCACTAAATAAGAATCACCATTTATCAGCTGTTCGGCTTGATGAACTGGGGGGGAGTGGAGAGTGACCCTCCATTTTCCCCAACATGCAATATAGCTCCATCCTTAGTAGTGTGAGTGAAAGCAAGGCTTCAGGTTCTCCTTCAGGGCTGACTTTGTTAGACTATCACACAGTCAAATTTGATTTGTTGCTGATTGGCACAATGTCATTACCCCCTAGGCTTCCAAACTGGCTAGGGTCATGCAGCCTAAGAAAAGAACATAGGGTAAACTAATAGCTGCAAATGACTACAAGCAGGATAGCATATCTAAGGGGTTCAGGGGCACTTAGCATCTTTCCATGGTTATTTTAGACCACAGATGTGTTCATGTTTTCTTTCTCAAAACACACACAAAAATACCTTCCATATATCAAGAACATTTAACTCATGTTCCAACTTATGTATTTTAATATTATTTTATTAGTGTGGGGGGAAGAAAGCATTTATTTGATGGTTGTTGTTTTTTAAGGCCGAGAGCGATAAAAGGAAATTAAACTGAGTTGCTCAGAGAGTAAGAAAAAAATGTGCATGCTCAATGGAAATATTACACTAATAATGATAACAGATAGATTAAAATATGAATTGACTGTGATGGTTATCAGGGACCAAGATCTGGATACAACATGTAATGAGGCAGATGGCACATATTGGGTGCATGTAGCCTGCCAAGTCTCAGATGCTGAAATTGCTTTTCTCTCTAAATCTCTATTTTAAATTGAGAGAGAATCAAATAGAGAGATAGTTGCTGGTGCTATGGTTGACACAGCAATAGCACTTAGACTTATATACCACCTGATAGTACTTTACATCCCTCTCTAAGCTGTGAGTCAGTGTATTGCCTCTAACAAACTGGGTCCTCATTTTACTGATCTTGTAAGAATGGAAGGCTGAATGAACCTTAAGCAGGTCAGGATCGAACTCCTGACTGTGGTTAGAGTTTGCCTGCAATACTGCATTCTAAACATCACACTACCACAGCTCACCATGACATGATGATGAGATGGCAATGCCACCAGAGAATGAAGAGTTGAAATTCTGACATTTTATAGGGGAAGTGTGACACTGCCTCTTCTCCTTTTCATTCTGTAAAGAAGATATCCATGAAAAATAACACCAAAGAATTACAATGGTGAAATATTGAGGTTTCCCAGGGCCACATATAATCCATAGCTTTTGTCTTGCTCAACCCTGGTGTAACAGAGACCTAAACTCTATCTAAGAATAATATACATTGTGATATACTGCTTCCACACAATTTCTTTTTTCTGCTAAAGATGTCATTAGAAATTACATTGGACATGCCCTGTAGTGAGAAAATATTGGATAAGGACAAAAAAATGGATAGAAGAAATAATTAAACAGCAAATTGAATTAAGACCGGAGCCTTTTCTATTAGGTATAATGGGAAAATATGATAAGAAAATAAGAGTATTTAATGCTACATTTATTAATGGCAGCAAGAATAACTTACGCACAGAAGTGGAAAATAATAGTATGCCACCAGAGGAAAATGTGATAGGAAAAATACTAGAGTGTGCCGAGATGGATAAGTTGACCATAGAGATGAAGGAAAGAGAGGAAACAGATTATTATTTGACGTGGAATGTACTGTATGATTGGCTAAATAATAGATATAAAGTTGAATAGAGAAGAAGATAATAAGGTAATAAGGTAAAAGATATAGTGGATAAAGATAGATTAAACAACATAGAGAAGTGTATAGATAGTTAAGATTTATGTAAAAGTATGTATACCATCACGAAAGCATTGTAATGAATGGAAATGATGTTGTATATAAGAAAAATTGTTTAATAATTTTTTCAAAAAAAAATTACATTGCATCATGATATGATACTATATAATACATGGAAAATTGCAGTATCCAAGATACCAGTAGGTTGCTGCCCATAACTGATCTGCTCCTTCAAATAGCAGCAAGACTATTTCTTATTAAAAGAAGAAGAAAGCTACTTCATACTACAATATCAACACCTTTCTTCATGTGGAAAGTCTTAAAAGTGCATCTCTCCCGAAGATGCATCTGATCATCGTACAGAAATTTTTACACATCCTCCAGATACTGAAGGGGGGAAAAATTACCCAGCAACGGATATTTTAGTGCAGATGTTTGGCTGATGAAAACTATGAAGGAAAATCTTATCATAAGATCAAGAGGAAAAAGATGAAAGCGATTCCCTCATGGGTCAAGTATTCTCAGTTGTTGTATTTTAAAACCAATATGCTAAAGGAGCATTATATATGAACAAACCTGAACTCTTTTAGAAGATTACAAGAAGCAAATAATGAGAAAGAGTTAACATCTTCCTTCCTTGTCTGTCTCTCTACCTCTCCCTTTCTTGTTTTATATTAAAAATTGGAAAAAAGATTATGTTCAGCAATATCAAAAGCCTACAGGGAATAAACATGACACATGATAACATACATATTGAGAAGAATAAATGAGATTTCCAAGAGTTCATGTTAAAAATGATACAAGGACAAATAGTTTCCTTAAGTATTTAGGATATATTTGTCAATTACTATAATTAGAAAAAAGCTTTTTTCCAGATTAATTATGTTAATTAATATGTATGTATTATATGTAATCCTATATTACATGTAGCATTATAATTAATAATATAATTATAATTAATATTATATTATATGTAATCCGATATCATCAACTCAATAATAAATCCAATTATGTACAATGAAAGCAGACTCGCAATGGCATCTAAAACAGTATAAAAGTTTCCAGATACAGTATATTCTAGTATTAGCTTAGAAGAAGTTTAGAAAAGGAGTTAACAACATGGATATATTACCAAAAATGGACAGCAAGTAAACATTCTGAAAAACTGGTATGCATGTACGTAGTGAAAATTTTGTTTTATTAAAAATAATTAAAATTTATAGTACAGAGAACTATGGAACTAACACAGTAAAAAGATAACATTTTTACAATGGAGATCCTTGGCAAGTATCACATGTAAATTCTCAACCACATAGAGTATTTTCTTCACAAATCTCTAGACTATTCTCTAGTCAAAATATGAGCTTTTAAGTACACAGTAAGGGCTACAATTAATGTGATGGGAAGGTCTTATTAGGAATAATATGATTAATTTTGATTTTTTTTTACTAAAATCTGCAATTTTTTTAAAAAAAGTATTTAAAAACATTCTGCTGTTGGAGCTTAGCAAACACCTTTCCTCAACCTACAGTTTGTTCACAGATATTATGTCAGAACTCAAGACTCAAAACAAAATTTTCAGAAGATAATATTCTCTTGAATTACATACCTTGTACTTGAATTGGAGAATTGGAGAACGTAAATGGATTCTCCATGCCTTTTTTATAGCTAAAAGATTGATACTGCAACATGGGAACTATAAATGTATGGCCCCATTTACTCAATGGGCTGAAGACCCACTTACATTTGCCATCTAAACGCAGATTGCCTACAGAGGTAGATTTTTCATGGATAAATATAATAAAGTACAGGGCTCATTTATACAAAATACAGTAAGGGTTTTTTTAAAACAAAAAAGCATGAAAGTTGTATCATGTTTTTTACTTTCACAATGTTTGCTTTAGATAATTAGCTATAAAACTGTTTACAGATGTAACAACATATTATACTCTACATTTGGCCTCCATAACCCTTGCACCAGGGGTGGGATTCTACCAGTTCGTACCTATTCACTAGAACCAGTTGTTAACATTGTAAGCAGATCGGAGAACTGGTTGTTAGAAGAAATGACTGGCCTAATCCTGTAAGGAAGGCAGGAAGGAAACATTCTGGTGTTGCTTACAGAAATTGCTTCTCTGTTGACCCTTATTACATTCTTGGCAGGACTGGACTTCCTGTCTCAGGAACGTCTCTGGTTTTTTTTCCCCTCCTTTGCTGGTACTTTGCTTGTGTGGAGTGACCATTCAAAGTTACAATGGCACTGAAAAAAAGTGACTTATGACCATTTTTCACACTTACAACTGTTGCAGCATCCCCACAGTCACAAGAGGCCAGGCGAGGAGATGCGTGGCTCGATGTGAGTGATATTGAGTTGGCCACGCCCAACCAATAACATGACCACCAAGCCACATCCACCCAGTCACATGACCACCAAGCCACGCCTACCAACTAAGCCACGCCCACAGAACCAGTTGTTAAAAAATTTGAATCCCACACCTGCCTTGCACCTGTGAATTTTCTGCAAAATATAACATGGCATGAAGTAGATATATTGACTTTCACTCAAATAAGGATTATCTTAAATTACCTTTTCCTTAATTATTGGGTTTTAATAATTTATCATTCTGATCCTGTACCTGACACAAATGTTCAGATAACCTTAGCCATAACTCACATTGAGTTGAGCATCAAGGACTGCCTTATTCATTTTAATGACTCCTTTCGTGGACAAGGTATTAATATTCCTGTGAGCAAACACAGCACCAAGTCATTAATCAATAAGCCAACAACACTACATAATAGCAGTAGCACTACTAGATAATTAACACTTGTGCCATGGATTTTATTTTCCATATAGGCTTGCAGCCCTCCATTTATTTTGATGTAAGCCAACATGCCTATTTTCAAAAAGCAGACGTTTTGCATTCAGCTGCCTTACTTAAACCGATTAGCCACATAATCAGAAATGCATGAAATATAGCTCAGTAATTGTTTCCTGATAATCCATTCCTTCAATTGTTAGAAAGAAATCTTACCTGGTTCATTTTCAAGTCAGGAATAAAGAACACAGGCAGTTGCTTAAATCAAAGGTTAAGTTCCTTTCTGAGAGTACAACATACAGAATTACCTGTTGCAGGTGGCCCCTTTGAATCCTCCTCCGTAAGTTCAATATATAGCAAAAACTTGCGTTTGCTCCTCAAAAGTGTGCCAATCCTGTTGAAGTTCCAAGTAAACACATCGAGTCAGGTTTCCTAGAGGGAATGCTCTGGAATCAGGCACCCTTTGGTGTCGTGAGTTTCCCTTTAATTAGGGTTCCAGCCGGGATCCGACCAGTGTAACTACCAGTTTGCTGATTTTATGCTGCACGCGCATGTCTATCATCGTCATCTAGCTGCCTGGACAGCTGAGCAGCGCTGTACTCGGGTGTGCAGTGGTTGAAAAAGCACTTTTTTCCTGCAGTTGAAAACACAGAAAATAAAGGTCAGGTAAGAGCCCAGGCAGGCATGTGGGCCAAAACAGCAGCAGACATAGAACCGGTTCTATGTATGCTCTCTGTTTGCTGCTTTTCAGAGCAACCGGTTCTACAGAAGTGGACAGAACCGGTAGAATCCCACCCCTGGTTCCAGATAGAAATGGCAATTTATTTGGAGAGACGATCTTTTGTTATTTAAATAGCAAGATATCTGGCATCGTGGAAGGAATGTACACCTGGATAGGCTGGTGCCTCCTGGCACATTTTAATCTTTATGTTGAGCCCATTGAAATTGCTCACTTGTGGTCCAGATTAAAGGCAGGAAGATTGTATGGGCAGAGGAAGACTGAATGGTGGAACGATTTGATTTCTCCCATACAATGTACACATATGATAAATTTTGAAGGAATAATCCATTGCATTATATTGAACCATCTCCTGATTCAATGGGGAATGCCTAACAATATGAATAAAGTCTGGTTATCATTTTGTGAATAATACACAAAATTTTTCATTTTTAATATGTTTCTACCACATCTTCCTTTCATCACAGAATTCAAGCCAGCATAAACTACCAAGGCTTGGCTTGCTTCTGCAAGGCAGCAACACCTTAGGCACTTTAGATCATGTTCTAGAACATTACCACAAATCATCGCACTTAAAATCTTAAAATCCTGTTTGTGGCCATTTATTTTCAAGATAGGTGCAAAGCCTACATGAAAGAAATCCAGATGTTTGAGGCCAAAGTATTATTTTGCATTCTGCACAATGAAGATGCTGAGTGGTGGGGTGGGATCTTCAAGACAAAGGCCCATCAGCTTGTATCAGGAGAGAAAACATTGCCGTGCTCAAACTTGTGGAAATGTCAATACTTCAAGAGGTGCTGTAGTTTTACGGTTCATTCAAGCCCTGATAAGAAATCATTGCATTTTTAAGGCTATTGACCATTTCATTTAATGGAGGAAAAGCCTTGTTTTACAGCTTGTTAACCTGTGCATGTCTAATTGACTCATCAAGATCTTTTTGCATGTGTCACTGAGCACCATTTTTTAAACTAGTTATTTATGTATCAATTATAAGCCAACTTTTATCTTTCTGAGGTGTTTTTTCCCCTTGCACAATAGAAATAAGGGGTTATGCTTTCCCTAAAAGTTAATGGTTAAACATGGGACCTTAACAGCCTGATATAGGTAAAGAATGCTTAATATCCAGATACTAGACAGATATAAATCCCAACATTCTCAGTGGGATTGCCTGCTCAGAAATGAATAGGGAAAAAGAACCTTTTTGAATGGTAGACATATTGGGAATTGTGAACACCTTTGTGGATGCTGTTACAAAATGGTTGCTGTGGTGGCTTTTATGAGTAATTAAACAACCCAAACTGGTGTGGTTGTCAGAACCCTCATAAGTGTTGTCTACAAATCAGGCTTATTTTGGGGAGGATGGGGTCAGCAAGAAGATTCCTTTCCCAGCAAAATAATGGGTCATGGTAACTTAGTATTGTTTAAACCAATTTCAGTTTCAAGAATGCCTATATGCCCAGAGACATTTGCGTAAACCAAGATGATACTAGATGAAGAAGAATACTGTAGATGCTGTGCTCTCCAGCATGCTAGCTTCCCATGTGTTTATTTAGTGATTGGTTTTGAATTAAAAGAATACAAAACAACAGATGAAGTTGGAGAATGAAAGTCTCTTAAGGAAGATATCAACAAGAAGATTTTTTTTCCGATCTGCTTAAAACACAGTTAGTCACATAGGATAAACTATCATACCCCACAACTCATAAACTTGCAACTTCCAATGTGCCAATGCCTGTTTGAAATTGTGTTTGTGGATGAAAATGCTATTTAATCAACATTTAATTTGGGTGGCCATTCTTGATCATAGGCATCAAGCAGGGGTGGGATTCTACCAGTTTGCACCTATTTGCTAGAACCTGTTGTTAACATTCCAAGCAGTTCGGAGAACCGGTTGTTAGAAGAAATTATTGGCCTAATCCTGTAAGGAAGGCAGGAAGGAAACATTCTGGTGTTGCTTACAGAAACTGCCTCTCCGTTAGCCCTTATTACATTCTTGGCAGGATTAGACTTCCTGTCTCAGGAACTTCTCTGGAGTTTTTTCCCCCTCCTTTGCTGGTACTTTGTGTTAGATTTGCATGAAGAGTCAGACGCGGAGTGCTTCAGTGAAGAGTTTATTAGTGACTACAGCTCATAACAGACCCCATTTGGCTGGGCTGCAGCTGCTACTTATAGCCAGCAGCCGCAGTTGCCAGCCAATCAGAGTGCAGGGTTTTCCCACACTTTTTAAACCAATCATTTCTGACATTTTACAAGAACAGTTCAAACTTAACCAATGACATTCAAACCTGCATACATAACACCCCTCCCCACTAGGTTCAGTCCATACTCAAACCCCAACCTATCTAATATATTCTTTTAAATAGGTGGGGCTCTTACGTACGTTGAGACCTTCGTGGTTCAGAAGTTTTAACGTTCTCACCCAGTGAGAGGGGAAATGTGTCTGTTGACATTTCCCTAGTTGGACTTCCTGTGAAAGAAGACCCTGTTTGATTGTTAGAATCTGGTCTCTCCTCCCAACCCATCTCCAGCCCAATGTCAGCACCCAAGTCAGGTAGTGATGTGCAATCTTCCACTTGTAAGGATGGATTTTGGCATTGTGACAGGTTTTGGGATGGTTCCTGTCGTAATGGCTCGTTGCACATGGGGTTGATTCTTGTTTGCTGATTATCCTCATGTTCCTCCCCTTCCCCCCTAGAAAAGGCATTAAGTATGGGAACTAGAGAGGAACAATTGTAATGTTCCTGAGGTAACCTGGATCTAAGCTGATCAATGTGCCTGCTCCAGAGGACTCCATCCTCTGTTTGTACCCTGTAAGAACGAGGCCTGTGATTTGAGTTATTTCAGCAGGAATCCATGAAGGTTCACCCATAAGGTTCTTAGCATAAACAGAATCACCCACACTGAGCGTGCGAACTTTGCTAGTGGAATCAAGTGGTGCGTTGGGTAGTAAGTGGGATGAAGGCGGTCAAGGGAGACCTAAGTTTCCTACCCATCAACAACTCTGCTGGGGATAAGTTAGTTGATGGGTTAGGAGTGTTCTGAACACTAAGAAGTTTTTCAACTTTCTCAGTGATGTCCCCAGGACCCAATTGCTGAAGCTTTTCCTTGGTAAAGCGTACCATGCGTTCAGCCCGGCCGTTAGCGAAGGGTGCCCAGGGGCTGTCAGGGCATGTCTGATACCCAGTTGTGCTAGATAGGATTCAAAAGGTTGGATGTAAATTGAGGGCCATTGTCAGAGACAAGAACATCAGGTAACCCGTGGGTTACAAAAAGCTTTTAAGCTGTTTGATGACAGCATCAGTTGTGGTAGATGCCATAGGGATGACCTCTAGCCATTTGGAATATGCATCTACTATAATAAGGAAGGTGTGCCCTCTGGTAGGGCCAGCGAAATCAATGTGAATCCTAGACCATGGGCCCCTAGGACATTCCCATTCCTGTTTGGGGCGAGAGGTGGGGCAGGCCTGACTACCTGACAGTTGGGACAAGATGCAACCCAGTTTTCAACCATTTTGTCAATACCTGGCCACCATACATAACTCCTGGCCAATCCCTTCATCCTTACAATACCAGGATGACCCTCATGTAACATTTCCAAAACCTCTCTTTGCAGTTTTGTAGGAATAACCACCCTGTTACCCCACAAAATACATCCTCTTAATACAGATAATTCAGTTTGCGTGGACTTAAAAGGTTGGGCAAGGTGAGGTAGATCTTGAAGAGGCCAACCTTTCTTAATCCTCCTATAATAGGAGCCAATAAAGTGTCTTTGGCAGTCTCTCTGGCAATTTCAGCAGCATGTACTGGAAGCTTGGCAACAGTTTCTAGGAAAAGGTGTGTGCCTCAGGTTCAAAGTCCTCCTTGTGACAAGGAAGTGGGCAACGATTCAAGGCATCAGCATGTCCAATGTCCTTGCCAGGCTTGTGGATAAGTTTGTATGAATAAGCAGCAAGAAATTCAGTCCACCTCAGCATTCTTGGTGACAGGATAGTGGGTGTAGGTTTGTCTCCTGCCACAATGCCTAACAAAGGTTTGTGATCTGTGACAATGGTAAATGTTCTCCCATATAAATACTCATGAAATTTCTTGATAGCTGCAACAATTGCCAATGCTTCCTTGTCCAATTGGCTGTAATTCCTCTCTGCTTTGGTCAAGGTGCAAGAGTAAAATGCAATAGGGGCTTCCCTCCGCTGGGAAGCCTGTGGCTCAAACCCCACTCCAAAGGGGATGCATCACAAGTCAGTACAACAGGTAAATTCTCAGAGAACTGTATGAGTACAGCATCAGATGTGATTAGTCTTTTAATACTGTTAAATGCTGATTGTTCCTTCCTGCCCCAGACCCAAACAGACTTTTTGTCAAGTAATCTGTGTAATGGTTCTGCAATGGTTGCCTTCTGAGGTAGGAACATGTGATAAAAGTTAATAAGTCCAAGGAAGGCTTGCAAATCTGTTTTGCATTTTGGTCTAGGGCTTCTTTGATTGCTTGAACCTTGGCATCTGTAGGGTGGATGCCATGCTTGTCAATCATATAGCCCAAGAACTCAACCTTGTCAGTTCTAAGAGTGCATTTTTCTTCCTTGACTTTTAACCCTTTCTTGAATCTGGTAAGGACTTCTCTGAGTCTCTCTTGTAATTGAGTGTCATTTTCAGCAGAGATTAACACATCATCAAAGTAAGGCACTACCCCTGGCAGTCCTTGGAGCATCCTTTCCATAAGGCTTTGGAAGATGCCTGGTGCCACGCTTACACCAAACTGTAACCTTTTACATTTGAAGGCACCTCTATGAGTCACAATGGTTTGGGCCTCTGCAGTGGCATCATCAACTGTTAGTTGTTGATATGCCTGGGCCAGATCCAATTTGGCAAAGACTGTGCCCTGCCAAGTGAATGTAATAAATGATGCACCACTGGAACTGGATATGCTCTGCTGAAGGCATGGTTCAATGTCTCCTTATAGTCTCCACAGATTCTTACTGACCCATCAGTCTTGACTGGTGTGACTATGGGTGTCTCCCATCTGGAGTGGTCAGTGGGCTCTAAAACTCCTTGAGCTATTAGTTTATCTAATTGTGCATCAATTTTTCCTTTAAGGCAAATGGGACCCTTCTGGGCTTTAAAATTGGGGGCACCTTGGGATCTAGGTTGAAAGTGATAGGGGTCCCCATATACTTGCCCAATCCTTTGCTGAAGACCTCTGGAAACTCAGACTTCAAGGCCTCCTCCCATTCAGTGTTGCTCACGTGATTGATGCCAGTCACCTCGATGCCTAGTGGATTGAACCACTCAAGTCCCAGCAAGCTTGGGCGGTCCTTGTCCCGATGGTCAGGGGCAAAGCGTTTGGTGTGGCCTTTGAACTTCACGTTGAATTCTCTTGTTCCAACTACTGGAATCTTGTTCCTTGGTAGTCTTTAAATCAGTGCTTGCTTCTGGAAATGCTTCTTCTGAATGTTGGGAAGTAGCCTGTGAATAGTGTCCCATGACACCATAGATAAATAGGAGCCTGAGTCCACTTCCATTTGGCAAGGCCTTCCTTCAATGAATACCTTCACATGTACTTTTCTGCTTCTTAAGGGTGAAGAATGACCAATAGTGACTGTTTGATGAGTTTCATTCTTCCCATTTGCTTCTGTGTTGCCCCATTTTCTCACTGAAGTTGTTATGCTTGAATTCTTTGTCAGGAAACTTCTTTCTGCTTGGTGGAGTTCTGGATGATTTGCAGACTCTTGCTAGGTGACCTCTTTTTCTAGCGGAGGCAGATGGTATCAAAAACTTGCATTCAGTCGGGGGGGCCCCACAACCTCTGCAATAAAATTCTTGCCTCTTTCTTCCAAGGTCTTTCCTTTTCTTCTCCATTCTGAGTCTATAAATTCCTTCCTCCACCTCACTACAGTCTGAATCAGAATCTATTTGCTCGCAATGGGTTGTTGTGGATTTTTCCACATCAGGATGGCTTGTGGCCTTGTTAATTTTCTTCATGGCTGCTGCTGAGGACTTGGTAGCTTCGCTGAAGAAGCTTCTTCTATGGCCTCCTTAAGCGTGATCTTAGGTTTCATTAATTATTTGCTCTGCAAAACCTTGTCTTTTAGGCCTAGAACAAATCGATCGTGCATGGCCTCTTCTAAGTTGATAAATTCACATGCACCCCAATGTCCCTTAAACTTGCCATGAAGTCATTAATGTTTTCGCTTTCCCCTTGATCCCGACGGTAGAATTGTGTCTCTTAATGAGGCACGATACTTGTGTGTGGGCTCTTAATAACTTTTCTAAGTCGGGCCAGTCCATTACCTTCCGTCTGCAGCTCCCACCAATGCCATCTTGGGCCGGACGCAGTGGGTGAAAAGACCGCCCTCTTGCTTGTCAGGAATGTCGGCGAGATCGTTTCCCTCCAAATACATTTGGAAGCGATCTGCATCTGAGTCCCAGTCTTCTGCCGTCGGATCAAGCGGGCTGGGGGTGTTCAGCACAGCCATCTCTCTCAGCTTGTTCTCCGCGTTGTCTTCTCTTCGGAAGGATCCCACCTTCATCGCCAGTGTTAGATTTGCATGAAGAGTCAGACACGGAGTGCTTCAGTGAGAGTTTATTAGTGACTACAGCTCATAACAGACCCATTTGGCTGGGGCGGCTGCTACTTATAGCCAGCAGCCGCGGTTGCCAGCCAATCAGAGTGCAGGTTTTCCGCACTTTTTAAACCAATCATTTCTGACATTTTACAAGAACAGTTCAAACTTAACCAATGACATTCAAACCTGCATACATAACACTTTGCTTGTGTGGGTGACCATTCAAAGTTACAATGGCACTGAAAAAAGTGACTTATGACCATTTTCACACTTACAACTGTTGCAGCATCCCACAGTCATGAGAGGCCAGGCGAGGAGATCGTGCCTGCGATGATTGATATTGAGTTATTACACAAGCCAATAACATGACCACCAAGCCATGTCCACCCAGTCACATGACCACCAAGCCACACCCACCACCTAAGCCACACCACAGAACCGGTTGTTAAAAATGTTGAATCCCACTGACATCAGGATGTGGAGCAGGCAAGGGGAGGGAAAGTGACAAAATAGGTATACTGACTTATATTTTGCATCAGACAAAAGGCATAAGTCCTAAAAGTACATTTGGGATCATAATATCATTCAATTTGCTCTTGGCATCTATGCTGGGAAGGCAAGTGCCTTTCCAGTCTCACAAAATGATTCATTGTTGAATGTGGATGTCATAGCAGGCAACCTTTATACATACAACTGAAATGCATACAACTATAATACACAACTTTATACATACAACTATAAATGCACAATAGTTTCCACCTAGCCGGGATCCTACATATCAGATTCCTGTCTCACACAGAAAACAAGACCATGTAAAAGTGTTTCTCTTGTTGACAACTACTCTTTTAATACATGGATACCTTTGGAAGGTGGCATCAGGCTTTAACCATTTTCTAACTCCTCAGTGTAGCTGATGTTTGATACTTGATCAGAGTTGGGCAGCGTATATTTGGTTAACAATAAATAAACTATTGATATGCTAGGAATTGTGCCAAATCAAACATCTGGATATAGCTCAAGATTCCCTGGAATCAAATGGATGTGTCCCCTCCTTGATGTTTTCATTTGCATTTTAAAAGATTATGAAATATTTGAATAATTTTATGTATTGAATTTTTATTTGGATTATGTTGTGTTGCAGTGCCATAAAGATTCTGAGACTGACCTAGATGCAAAATCAATCTTCCTTCTGCAGCTGTGGATCTAGCTTACAGTATTGCATAGTAAAAGTCCATGTATGCTAAAACCATAATCAGCATAATCCATTTTCAAAACAAAACACATAAAGCTTCAGGATAACTCACCAAAGTCCTACTGACTGCCACAGAACACAGATCTGAGTTGGGAATAAATCCCAGTGACTGGTTTCACTTATCAAACTGGCCAAGTTGTTTTGGTTTGGTTTAGCATAACCATGAACTTCGATCCTGTGATTTATAAACCTTGGTAGGGATCCCAGTTGATATGTGTTTGTTCAACAACTCCCTTCACATAAAATTTACTTCAATGTGCAAACTCAACCACTGAACTTCTGGGTTTCAAGCACGTGTATTGTGCTTGTATGGATGATATTGTTTAGGAGTGATCGTTGGATTGTTCCCGGTAATAATCACAAATTTGGATTAAACAAAATTATAGCAACGTGCAGTAGTTTTGTCAGCTATCCAGTTAGTTAGCCTTGTTCATGATTGACAGAGGTGGGTAGAAAAAAATAGAAAAGATACAATTATGTAAAATTTCCTGGAGAAAAAAGTGTCCTTCACATGTAAGAAACCAGAATATTTCTGTTACTTTGCTGTTGTGATGAAAGTCTGCTTTGTTAAAATTAACCAATATTTTCTGCTATATCCTTTAAGATCGGGAGCTTTAGAGTGGATTTGTCTAAACATGAAAAATGGGTGCATTGATTTCTTTTTGTTTGTTTTGCTCTGACTGATTCAATCAGTTTCTGCAAAGCAAAATAGGACATTAATTTGGTGTCCTGGTTCTTAACTAAACAAATCACTAGTTACTTAAAATGTAATCTAATTTTAATAGAAAAATTGATGCAGGGTAGAACGATGAGATCACATTGTTCTGCAGATGGCTGAGTCTTAGAATGACAATATTCTAATCCAAAATGCACATAAAAAGTTAAAGCATGAAATGGATGTTCAACAAAGTCCATCGTCTTTTGGAATGATCTTCATTGAATAGCTACTTGTCCTGCTTCTTCCCCCAGTTAAAAGATTCATTTTCACTATGAATGAAGAATGAAAGAAAAGAATGAACTTCTCTCATTTCAACAAATGGCAATGGAGACAAAACAAGCTCATCTCTTTCTGTTTACTTAATACTTATGGCTAAATTGAATTCTTCTACATTGCTTCCATTGCTTCCATATACCTGTATCCATTTTGTGAAGAGTTATTCTGGCAATACACATCCTTTTCATGGAAGAGCAAAAGCGAATGTTTTACAATGAAAACAGAATGTTATGCGTGCATTTGCAGAGAATGTTTATGTGTGTGAGGGTGAATATATTTCCCAATAGCTTTTATATTTTATGTGTTTTAGAAAAGCCAAATAAGAGCCAGTCCAATTTATACATTTTACCATTTATTTGGAGGGTTATTATTTATGCAAGTGAGTGAGTTCTTTATCATGTTTCTGTTTGAGTATTCAGTCATTTGTGTTTAAATTTCACCTTGCATTAGTACCACTTTATCCTTTAAATTAAAGAAGATTTAAATTCTAACATTAGGAGAAACTTATTCACAGTTAGGTGCCTTTGCTATTACTTTAAGTCTTGGCTTACTAAGATGGCGACTTCTTTCTCATGGTCAAGCCAGTCCTTGGGTCAAACAGAAGTTAAAAACCATCTCTTGGGGATAGGTTAGCTCTGGATTTTCCAAATGTTGGGTTAGATCAGGGTTCCCACACTCATGTCATCATGGTAGCATTATGTGACATGTTGGACTTTCCCCAAAGCTAAATCAGGTGTGGAAGTGGCCAGTACATGATACATTTG
>CM019150.1:88425836-88442037 GCA_009733165.1 Naja naja | reverse complement strand
GATGAAGGTTCACCCATAAGGTTCTTAGCATAAACAGAATCACCCACACTGAATGTGTGAACTTTGCTAGTGGAATCAAGTGGTGCTGAGTGCAGTGGGATGAAGATGGTCAAGGGAGACCTAAGTTTCCTACCCATCAACAACTCTGCTGGGGATAAGTTAGTTGATGGGTTAGGGAGGATGTGCTGAATAAGAAGTTTTTCAACTTTCTCAGTGATGTCCCAGGACCCAATTGCTGAAGCTTTTCCTTGGTAAAACGTACCATTCGTTCAGCCGGCCATTAGCCGAAGGGTGCCCAGGGGCTGTCAGGGCATGTCTGATACCCAGTTGTGCTAGATAGATTCAAAAAGGTTGGATGTAAATTGAGGCCATTGTCAGACAAGAACATCAGGTAACCCATGGGTTACAAAAAGCTTTTTTTTTTTTTTTATGACAGCATCAGTTGTGGTGGATGCCATAGGGATTACCTCTAGCCATTTGGAATATGCATCTACTATAATAAGGAAGGTGTGCCCTCTGGTAGGGCCAGCGAAATCAATGTGAATCCTAGACCATGGGCCCCTAGGACATTCCCATTCCTGTTTGGGGGCAAGAGGTGGGGCAGGCCTGACTACCTGACAGTTGGGACAAGATGCAACCCAGTTTTCAACCATTTTGTCAATACCTGGCCACCATACATAACTCCTGGCCAATCCCTTCATCCTTACAATACCAGGATGACCCTCATGTAACATTTCCAAAACTCTCTTTGCAGTTTTGCAGGAATAACCACCCTGTTACCCCACAAAATACATCCTCTTAATACAGATAATTCAGTTTGCCTGGACTTAAAGGTTGGGCAAGGTGAGGTAGATCTTGAAGAGGCCAACCTTTCTTAATCCAGCCTATAATAGGAGCCAATAAAGTGTCTTTGGCAGTCTCTCTGGCAATTTCAGCAGCATGTACTGGAAGCTTGGCAACAGTTTCTAGGAAAAGGTGTGTGCCTCAGGTTCAAAGTCCTCCTTGTGACAAGGAAGTGGGCAAGCGACTCAAGGCATCAGCATGTCCAATGTCCTTGCCAGGCTTGTGGATAAGTTTGTATGAATAAGCAGCAAGAAATTCAGTCCACCTCAGCATTCTTGGTGACAGGATAGTGGGTGTAGGTTTGTCTCCTGCCACAATGCCTAACAAAGGTTTGTGATCTGTGACAATGGTAAATGTTCTCCCATATAAATACTCATGAAATTTCTTGATAGCTGCAACAATTGCCAATGCTTCCTTGTCCATTGGCTGTAATTCTCTCTGCTTTGGTCAAGGTGCAGAGTAAAATGCAATAGAGGCTTCCCTCCCACTGGGAAGCCTGTAGCTCAAAACCCCCCCACTCCAAAGGGGTTGCATCACAAGTCAGTACAACAGGTAAATTCAGAGAACTGTATGAGTACAGCATCAGACGTGATTAGTCTTTTAATACTGTTAAATGCTGATTGTTCCTTCCTGCCCCAGACCCAAACAGACTTTTTGTCAAGTAATCTGTTTAATGGTTCTGCAATGGTTGCCTTCTGAGGTAGGAACATGTGATAAAAGTTAATAAGTCCAAGGAAGGCTTGCAAATCTGTTTTGCATTTTGGTCTAGGGGCTTCTTTGATTGCTTGAACCTTGGCATCTGTAGGGTGGATGCCATGCTTGTCAATCATATAGCCCAAGAACTCAACCTTCTCAGTTCTAAGAGTGCATTTTTCTTCTTGACTTTTAACCCCTCTTGAATCTGGTAAGGACTTCTCTGAGTCTCTTGTAGTGAGTGTCATTTTCAGCAGAGATTAACACATCATCAAAGTAAGGCACTACCCCTGGCAGTCCTTGGAGCATCCTTTCCATAAGGCTTTGGAAGATGCCTGGTGCCACTTACTCCAAACTGTAACCTTTTACATTTGAAGGCACCTCTATGAGTCACAATGGTTTGGGCCTCTGCAGTGGCATCATCAACTGTTAGTTGTTGATATGCCTGGGGCAGATCCAATTTGGCAAAGACTGTGCCCCTGCCAAGTGAATGTAATAAATGATGCACCACTGGAACTGGATATGCGCTCTGCTGCAGCATGGTTCAATGTCCTTATAGTCTCCACAGATTCTTACTGACCCATCAGTCTTGACTGGTGTGACTATGGGTGTCTCCTATCTGGAGTGGTCAGTGGGCTCTAAAACTCCTTGAGCTATTAGTTTATCTAATTGTGCATCAATTTTTCCTTTAAGGCAAATGGGACCCTTCTGGGCTTTAAGCGAATTGGGGGCACCTTGGGATCTAGGTTGAAAGTGATAGGGTCCCCATATACTTGCCCAATCCTTCGCTGAAGACCTCTGGAAACTCAGACTTCAAGGCCTCCTCCCATTCAGTGTTGCTCCGCGTGATTGATGCCAGTCACCTCGATGCCTAGTGGATTGAACCACTCAAGTCCCAGCAAGCTTGGGCGGTCCTTGTCCACGATGGTCAGGGGCAAACGTTTGGTGTGGCCTTTGAACTTCACGTTGAATTCTCTTGTTCCAACTACTGGAATCTTGTTCCCTTGGTAGTCTTTAAGAGTCAGTGCTTGCTTCTGGAAATGCTTCTTCTGAATGTTGGGAAGTAGCCTGTGAATAGTGTCCCATGACACCATAGATAAATAGGAGCCTGAGTCCACTTCCATTTGGCAAGGCCTTCCTTCAAATACCTTCACATGTACTTTTCTGCTTCTTAAGGGTGAAGAATGACCAATAGTGACTGTTTGATGAGTTTCATTCTTCCCATTTGCTTCTGTGTGCCCCATTTTTCACTGAAGTTGTTATGCTTGAATTCTTTGTCAGGAAACTTCTTTCTGCTTGGTGGAGTTCTGGATGATTTGCAGACTCTTGCTAGGTGACCTCTTTTTTCAACGGAGGCAGATGGTATCAAAAACTTGCATTCAGTGCGGGGTGCCCCCACAACCTCTGCAATAAAAGTCTTGCCTCTTTCTTCCAAGGTCTTTCCTTTCTTCTCCATTCTGAGTCTATAAATTCCTTCCTCCACCTCACTACAGTCTGAATCAGAATCTATTTGCTCAATGGGTTGTTGTGGATTTTTCCACATCAGGATGGCTTGCAGCCTTGTTAATTTTCTTCATGGCTGCTGCTGAGGACTTGGTAGCTTCCGCTGAAGAAGCTTCTTCTATGGCCTCCTTAAGCGTGATCTTAGGTTTCATTAATAATTTGCTCTGCAAAACCTTGTCTTTAGGCCTAGAACAAATCGATCGTGCATGGCCTCTTCTAAGTTGATAAATTCACATGCACCCCCAATGTCCCTTAAACTTGCCATGAAGTCATTAACGTTTCGCTTTCCCTTGATCCCGCGGTAGAATTCGGTGTCTCTTAATGAGGCACAATACTTGTGGCGTAATGGGCTCTTAATAACTTTTCTAAGTCGGGCCAGTCCATTACCTTCACGTCTGCAGCTCCCGCCAATGCCTTCGCCATCTTGAAACGGCCGGACCGCAGTGGGTGAGAAAGACCGCCCTCTTCCGCTTGTCAGGAATGGCGAGATCGTTTCCCTCAAATACATTTGGAAACGATCTGCATCAGTCCCAGTCTTCTGCCGGATCAACGGGGCTGGGGGGTGTTCAGCACAGCCATCTCTCTCAGCTTGTTCTCCGCATTGTCTTCTCTTCGGGAAGGATCCCACCTTCATCGCCAGTGTTAGATTTGCATGAAGAGTCAGACGCGGAGTGCTTCAGTGAAGAGTTTATTAGTGACTACAGCTCATAACAGACCCCATTTGGCTGGGCTGCGGCTGCTACTTATAGCCAGCAGCCGCAGTTGCCAGCCAATCAGAGTGCAGGGTTTTCCTGCACTTTTTAAACCAATCATTTCTGACATTTTACAAGAACAGTTCAAACTTAACCAATGACATTCAAACCTGCATACATAACACTTTGCTTGTGTGGAGTGACCATTCAAAGTTACAATGGCACTGAAAAAAGTGACTTATGACCATTTTTCACACTTACAACTGTTGCAGCATCCCCACAGTCATGAGAGGCCAGGCGAGGAGATGCGTGCCTCGATGTGAGTGATATTGAGTTGGCCACACCCAGCCAATAACATGACCACCAAGCCATGTCCACCCAGTCACATGACCACCAAGCCACACCCACCACCTAAGCCACACCCACAGAACCGGTTGTTAAAAATGTGGAATCCCACCCCTGACATCAAGGATGTGGAGCAGGCAAAGGGGGGAGGGGAAAGTGACAAAATAGGTATACTTTGACTTATATATTTGCATCAGACAAAAAGGCATAAGTCCCTAAAGGTACATTTGGGATCATAATATCATTCAATTTGCTCTTGGCATCTATGCTGGGAAGGCAAGTGCCTTTCCAGTCTCACAGAAATGACATCATTGTTGAATGTGGATGTTGAACATAGCAGGCAAGCCTTTATACATACAACTATAAATGCATACAACTATAAATACATACAACTTTATACATACAACTATAAATGCACAATAGTTTCCACCTAGCCCGGGATCCTACATATCAGATTCCTGTCTCACACAGAAAACAAGACCATGTAAAAGAAAGTGTTTCTCTTGTTGACAACTACTCTTTTAATACATGGATACCTTTGGAAGGTGGCATCAGGCTTTAACCATTTTCTAACTCCTCAGTGTAGCTGATGTTTGATACTTGATCAGAGTTGGGCAGCGTACATATTTGGTTAACAATAAATAAACTATTGATATGCTAGGAATTGTACTTCGTCAACATCTGGATATAGCTCAAGATTCCCTGCCTTGGAATCAAATGGATGTGTCCCCTCCTTGATGTTTTTCATTTGCATTTTAAAGATTATGAAATATTTGAATAATTTTATGTATTGAATTTTTATTTGGATTATGTTGTGTTGCAGTGCCATAAAGTTACGAGACTGACCTAGATGCAAAATCAATCTTCCTTCTGCAGCTGTGGATCTAGCTTACAGTATTGCATAGTAAAAGTCCATGTATGCTAAAACCATAATCAGCATAATCCAGTATTTCAAAACAAAACACATAAAGCTTCAGGATAACTCACCAAAGTCCTACTGACTGCCACAGAACACAGACTGAGTTGGGAATAAATCCCAGTGACTGGTTTCACTTATCAAACTGGCCCTGAAGTTGTTTTGGTTTGGTTTAGCATATTGCATGAACTCGATCCTGTGATTTATAAACCTTGAGTAGGGATCCCAGTTGATATGTGTTTGTTCAACAACTCCCCTTCACATAAAATTTACTTCAATGTGCAAACTCAACCACTGAACTTCTGGGTTTCAAGCACGTGTATTGTGCTTGTATGGATGATATTGTTTAGGAGTGATCGTTGGATTGTTCCCAGTAATAATCACAAATTTGGATTAAACAAAATTATAGCAACATGCAGTAGTTTTGTCAGCTATCCAGTTAGTTAGCCTTGTTCATGATTGACAGAGGTGGGTAGAAAAAAATAGAAAAGATACAATTATGTAAAATTTCCTGGAGAAAAAAGTGTCCTTCACATGTAAGAAACCAGAATATTTCTGTTACTTTACAGCTGTTGTGATGAAAGTCTGCTTTGTTAAAATTAACCAATATTTTCTGCTATATCCTTTAAGATCGGGAGCTTTAGAGTGGATTTGTCTAAACATGAAAAATGGGTGCATTGATTTCTTTTTGTTTTGTTTTGCTCTGACTGATTCAATCAGTTTCTGCAAAGCAGAAATACTACAGACATTAATTTGGTGTCCTCGCTAGTTCTTAACTAAACAAATCACTAGTTACTTAAAATGTAATCTAATTTTAATAGAAAAATTGATGCAGGAGTAGGAACGATGAGATCACACATTGTTCTGCAGATGGCTGAGTCTTAGAATGACAATATTCTAATCCAAAAATGCACATAAAAAGTTAAAACGTGAAATGGATGTTCAACAAAGTCCCATCCGTCCTTTTGGAATGATCTTCATTGAATAGCTACTTGTCCTGCTTCTTCCCCTACCAGTTAAAAAGATTCATTTTCACTATGAATGAAGAATGAAAGAAGAATGAACTTCTCTCATTTCAACAAATGGCAATTGGAGACAAAACAAGCTCATCTCTTTCTGTTTATACTTAATACTTATGGCTAAATTGAATTCTTCTACATTGCTTCCATTGCTTCCATATACCTGTATCCATTTTGTGGAAGAGAATTATTCTGGCAATACACACATCCTTTTCATGGAAGAAGCAAAACGAATGTTTTTACAATGAAAACAGAATGTTGTACGTGCATTTGCAAGAGGGAATGTTTATGTGTGTGAGGGTGAATATATTTCCCAATAGCTTTTATATTTTATGTGTTTTAGCCAGAAAAGCCAAATAAGAGCCAGTCCAATTTATACAGATTTTACTGCATTTATTTGGAGGGGGTTATTTATGCAAGGTGAGTGAGTTCTTTATCATGTTTCTGTTTGAGTATTCAGTCATTTGTGTTTAAATTTCACCTTTGAGTACCACACTTTATCCTTTTAAATTAAAGAAAGATTTAAATTCTAACATTAGGAGAAACTTATTCACAGTTAGGTGCCTTTGCTATTACTTTAAGTCTTGGAGAAGCTACTACTAAGATGACGACTTCTTTCTCATAGTCAAGCCAGTCCTTGTGGTCAAACAGAAGTTAAAGAGCCATCTCTTGGGGATAGGTTAGCTCTGGATTTTCCAAAATGTTGGGTTAGATCAGGGGTTCCACACTCATGTCATCATGGTAGCATTATGTGACATATTGGGACTTTTTCCCCCTTCGCTAAATCAGGTGTGGAAGTGGCCAGTACATGATACATTTGGCCCACGAGCCAGGAGTTTGACAGCCCTGGGCTAGATGGTCTGAAAGTTTGGACTAATGGAATAGCAGAAGATGTGACCTGATGAACTATAAGAATCCTATTATTCTGTGGTTTTACGTATAATTTATGGATCTAACTAACTGCCCTCTACTTCTGCAACTTTCTTAGGCTTGTCATTTCACATACATGCTTGTAAACATTATATCATTGTATATAAATCAGTCTTTAAATTGAGGCAAGATGCTTCGTTGTTTTGGAATTGTCACTAAAAACACACCCCAGCCATTTTCAGTTACCACAACGACTAACTAAAATGGCCAAGATAATGGGCATAAACTAATGCAGGTGCTTGAGTGTAAGACAATATTTGCTAATTGTAGCTGTCATATGGCGAGCTTAATCAATGAATTAGTCTGGACAAATAATTACTCCCTATTTTAGTAGTCCATTAAAAAAAGATCAATGAAGTCAAGTGTCCAATTTAATGTTTCACAAATAACCATTATATTATGAACACAGCAGAGCTGGGAGAAACAATAACGTTAATTTTGGATGCAAATTGCGCAATATGTAACTAGATAATCTTCCTGCTACTATGGCAGATCATATTATAGTCACAATAAGCATGTTGTTGCTGGCCTATGTGTTGCTTAGGTTTAAATATGTGTTTATATTCAGTTTTGTAGCTTATTCAAGTTATAGTTATCAGCTGCTGTCTGAGACCAGTTCTTGTTTATTGAAACTGAGACAGGCTTTTATTCTTTTTAGGAGGTCAGGCCTTTTCAGACCAGCCTTCAAAATTTGTCTGCTGGTTCTTCTTACAGTATATGATGGTGGGATCTGTAAATGACACAAGGACCAACTTGGAGGCGAAGGGCTTCAATAGTATGTTCTCAATGCATCCTTCCATCAGCAGTTGCTCTTCTTATCATCACTGCCATGGTCCCCAGGTGCTTGAAAATATTTCCAGTACCTACCTGCTGGAGTGAAGGATGTTTTTTTCCATCTTAAAGGAGCCATTGTGTGACTATTTGGAGAAGGCAAATATAAGAAGCCCTGGAGATAGGGGAGAACCTTTCAATGGTGTGAGCACCTAAATTCTTATGGGCAAGGTTTTTAATTCACAAATTTCCAATATGGAAATCTAATACTAATTGGGAATATATAGAGGTGGGTGGGGAGATAGATAGGGTGCCCCCTGCTACCGTGTTCCCAAAAATAAGACACTGTCTTATATATTTTTTTGGCTCCCAAAAACGCACTAGGTCTTATTTTCGGGGTAGGTCTTATATATTTTTTTAAATGAAAAAAACACTTACCATATTCATGTAGAACAATGTACATTTATTCATGTAAAACCACTAACAAATCGCATACCATGTTTCCCTAACATAAGACACTGTCTTATATTTTTTGGCTCCCAAAACACACTAGGTCTTATTTTCGGGTAGGTCTTATATATTTTTTAATGAAAAAACACTTACCATATTCATGTAGAACAATGTACATTTATTCATGTATGAAACCACGAACAAATCGCATACCGTGTTTCCCCTAACATAAGACACTGTCTTATATTTTTTTGGCTCCTAAAAACACACTAGGTCTTATTTTTGGGGTAGGTCTTATTTTTGGGGTAGGTCTTATTTTCGGGGAAACACAGTATCTAGATTCAGATTATTACATTCATATGGCAGGAAATCTGCATGGATAACAATGCACTGATAACAATAACAAAGAGCACTGATGTACTCCAATGATTTCACACACACACACACACACACACACACACACACACACACCTTCAAGGTAAACATGACCAACAGTTTGTCCATGGAAAAAAAATAGTTTAATTGATTCCAGTAGGGAAAGGGCTGGTTCAGACTGGAACTTTAAAAGATGACTGGTAAGGATTGTTTTATATATGGTTTCGCTGCTTTCAGTCTTGATTGGGAGGTTGACTCTACAACTGCTTTGCAAAACACATTTGTCCTTTTTTGCCAATGAAAAGTTTCAACATGGGGGATTTTCTAGAGTGAAAAGGTGTTATAGATACAAGTGTCTTCCAGTCCACCACAAGTCCCTCTTACTTGCAATCTGCAAATGGAAATAGTTGTGCTTGTGGGTAAAATTTCACTGGGTCTATTAGGAAGTTTGGGTTCACATATTATGCAAAGCTATAATGTGGCTTGTTGGTTTATTTTTGGCATAGCCTGATATATAAACCTATCCACAGTGTTTTATACATGTAGGGTCCTTTTAGAGATGGAATTATACTTGCCCCCAAAGCAATGGTGGGATTCAATATTTTTTACTATCGATTCTGTGGATGTTGCTTGGTGGTTGTGGCAGGGGAAGGATACTGTAAAATCTCCATTCCCTCCTTATTCCTGGGGGAAGGTTACTGTAAAATCCCCATTTCTTCCCCACCCCACTAACCTGCTTTCCAGCTCCGTTCTCCTGTGCAGGGCAACCAAAGAAGAGCCAGCCGATCAACTGGGACATGGGAGGCAGAGAATAGATGGGGGCGGGTCCAGTCAGACATGCCCAAAAGCAACAATCACATAATGTTTTGGGAAAGATAAATGGACTAAGCTCTGCTCTCAGCTCCGCAATAGAGATTCTGAGAATACAATCAACATTCAAATGAATATATCCTCTATAACTTTCAAAATTTTATTCACAGTTCAGCATTTATGCTTACCTATACCATTGAGATTTAGGTAAGCTATGATACAGCATTTGTTGGACTTTATTATTTTAGATTGCAGGCCATTGCAATTATGACATATAAAATAAATAGGTTAGCAATATTGTAATCAGAATCATTTGGGCCATTAAAGTTATAAGCAGTTGTTGTTCTTATTATTTCACATGAGACAAGCCCATTTTTCTTTAACACATGATTGTTGCAAGTCTGTCATAAAAGATTCTGGCAAATATATAAACATAGAACATAGTTCTATATGTTAGAACATAGTTGTCTCCAACATAATATCATAGATAGAACATAAAGTATTTGCTTTACTATGTCGTATACCACGTCTCAAAGTCATGTTTTCTCGCTTGGCATTGTTTAGATCCACATGAATTTTTTAATGTACTGGTGACAGCTATGTGCAGGCACACATTTTCCTCTGTTCCTAATAATAAAAACACCGCACTTCTGTTAACAAAGCCAGGTTTGAGTTGGATCAAAACTATCTGTCACTTCTTAAAATATATCCAAGCACAGAGTCTGTACATCCTAAAATTGCATGACATTAAATAAACTTCTTGTTATATGCTACATGTCTAGCATGAACAGTATGTATAATTTAAGACAACACTTTGACATGAGGGAAAGGTGTTTTCACCATCAGACATCTGGAAGAAGGAAACAGATAAATAGTAAGAAATAGTTACTTTCTTGAATTTCTATTGTGTTGATTGCATTAGTTCTACTATTTCATCAAGAATATAAATTAGTCCCTAACTGTATTCAAATCACCAAGTAGTACCTTCTTCAACACCAAATGTAATGGATACAAGTATTGGATTTAGTAAACAATTGTACATATGTACAATTGTATGTATGTATTTATATCCCACCTTTCCCAATATTCAAGGCATTTTACAGCAATTGAAAATACAAGTGATATACAAGAAGAAACATACCATTAAAATCAAGAAATGTATTTATCCAATTGAGTCCTTCAAACTCCTGCCACATATGGAAACTAGAGAAATTATTCTATTCACACATGGACCTCTCCCATCTGCCAATACTATTTGACATTTGTAAAAATATACATATCAAATTCAATAAACATTTATTGCCCATGGTTTCATCATTGTTGGGAGGGTATGTTGCCAGCCAAATGAATGGTCTGAATGAAAGAGATGTTCACCTTTAACAAGTAAAGGTGCAATCGTGTAACTCGGTTCTTTCTTTATCTAAGATTTATTAATTGGTTGACTATCAGAGTCACTAAGCTTGTTTATTATCAATAATACTAACAATGCTATCTATAGTGACATTATTACAATAAACAGCAACCCTTTTTCTCATTAGCCTTCCACAACATAACTAAGTAAAAAATTTCTACTCTGAGTTTTTTAAATCACACATGTACACCATGAAAAGCTGATTCAATTCACAATTGACTTAATCATATGTAATCAACATGAGGGTTCCATCATTCAGTTCCTATCTGTGCAAAAGATTCTGTTTCTTATTATTAAAACACGAGAAACCAGACTGCTCAGTTAGAGCAACTGTTTTTCAATCAATAATTAAATACCTTTAAGGGTTATCTATACAAAATTATTGATATTTTCACTCAAAACAAATCGATAGGACCAAGATAAAGCATATGGGTAAGGCTTTTTAGTGGCAGTGTTTTGGCTGAAAGAAATAAATTAATTGATTGAATGAATGAATGGCAGATACTGGGCAGCCAAAGTATACTTTTCATATGTCTTTCTAAGCATGGCAGTTTTATTGTTTATAGCCTTTTCTATGCTTTTGTTGAGATGCGATGAGTTTTCAGACCTATTAGAATTCTTCCCATGGGATTAAATACAACGGGTTTATTTGCTTGTTTTGTTGATTTGTGTATTTTTATCAGTGAAATAGCCTATGTGACTGACACATCCAGACTACTTCGTTGTAAATTATCTACAGGGGACTGACTTTCAAAACAGCTTGAAAACTTTCCTTGATACAAAATATGGCCATTATATGCTTCATGGGGATATGTGCTTCTGTACCAGTTATACTGGTTAGTTTTTTTCTAGTCCGCCTTTCAAGTGCTTGTTTTAGATATAAAAATTTAAGTAGATTGGGACCTTATTCTCTGAAGGACCACATGAAGAGGAGAGTGAGCAATGCATAGGTGCACCCCCATTTTAGCAGCCCCTAGTCTCTCCCAATTGTACTGCTGAAGTACAGCAATAAAATGTCCAGCAGCACACTTTTTCATTGTTCTGGGTGCATAAAGACTGTAATCAGGATTGTCTCTCCAGGGATTCACAAACATATTTTCTTCAAGACCTCTTCAATGAAAAACTAAGCCACCATTTCGGTCCCCTCAGTTGATGTCACTGTGTCATTTCTATACCCCCGTAGCACTCAGACACTGAAAAAACCTGAAGCCTAAATTTTGGCCTAACCCAGCAAAAAATGTTGCCTGGCCTTCTTTAACAATAACCCAGACTGAAACATATAAGAAATGGAACATTGCTAGGTGGTAGTCTCTATATCTGTAATATTTTCATTGTGATCAGCTCTACCCTAGGTGACATTTAGAAGAATCCTCTTCAGAAATTGTTACTTCAGTCTTTTTATTTAATAACTGTGACTTAATGAAGTTTTTCTGCTCCTTTCAAGGGGACAAATATAGGCCTCGGTTTTCTAAGCTATCTTTAGTGATGGAATTATTTTGTACCCTATCTTCAGAGATCAATTGCTCTGAAAGGCAATTTAAAAATAGATTTTTAAAAATTCACTGTTAAGATAATGGCAGCATGGAAATACTTAATGTAAAAGTTTATCCTTGCTTTCCCCAATTTGGTGCCCTATCTAATACAGTTCTCACCACTCCTAGCAAACATGATTATGAAGGGTATCGAACTGGGAAAGCTGCTTTACATCCAGAGTTGCAGGGAAGAAAAGCTAGACATACTGCAATCTATTTGCCTTGATAATTATTATGTCATTCAGCCAGATTCGGTGAGACTTGACTTCAAACGCCCAATGAGACATCATATTATTGGATGCTCATGGGCAAGTTATTAGCTTTTCACTTAATTTATCTGTTTGAGTTTTTGTGAAAATTAAAAGCTCTGAACAACTTTGAGATCATCTAATAGATAAGGAGGTTGATGCTCACTGAGGAAATGCTTCCTCAGGCAGGTACATATGGAATGAAAGCATTGTTTACATTATCCTGGACATGGAGACTTTCTTTGTTTATTCTTTTATCCAGGTTTTTGCAGATTCAGGCAGAGGAGCTAATGAAGAGCTTGCTCAGATAATTTCCCACGGTGAATATCAGCATCCATAAACTCTTGATGGACTACCAGTCTCAGCATCTCTAATCAGCATAGCCAAAGGTGTATTGTTACACCTTACAAATATATTTGGCAGGTTTTTGAAGCACTGCAGAAGCCTATTTGAATGGAGAAAATAAGACATTGAATTGAGTGAGTACACAAGAGGAATGAGACTTCTTTCATATCACTGGCTCTCAGCAAAAGTATCACTACCTCTGGATATAAACCAAGTTTTGCATAAAATCTTGAATCTGTACATCAGTCAACCTTGCTGATTCAAACTGAATCTTTTCACTTAATACAGATGAAGCTGTAATATCCAGAGCTGTTATATCAATGTTTATATTCCAGAGGACAGAATTCTTTTAAAAAGTAGATTTAAGGTAGCTTAAAGGCTCTGAAATTGCTCTGTCACCTCTCTTGAATGTTTTCCTTTCTCTCCACCCATCCCATTATCTTTTCCTCTTCTTCTCAAGGTCACATTTATTTTATTACAATGTGTTACTTTGTTTTATTGCAAAGAACCATGTGAGATACACGTTAAAAATTGCCACAGTATTTCTAGCACAATCTGCTTTTAAAGGTTGCTATTGATTTGGATACTATTCTGATGGGCCCAGGGTAATTTTCCTAATGCCCTAGAGCTGCAGTAGACAGCCAATTTTAGAAAACAAACTTTCAAAGCTTTAGATATATCAATATCTAGATGAACTGATTAAAAAGCTGACACAACTTCGTCTTTAAAGGTTTAAGCCCAATTTTTTCCATTTGTTATTCTGCACTTTTTGGAATTGCATGTTGTCCGTGGTGCATGGCTTAGAAGTCTATTCACTCATTTTTGAAATGGGGAGAAGAATAAGGACAGCTATCTTAAAAACTCTTGAATTGCAAAAGTGACCCCCAAATTGTTCAGAGCCCTTGGGAAAGAATTCTTCTACAAGCCTGATTACGTTACAATAAAGCCTCTAATCTCCAATCAAGTCCAGGTTACAAAATGTTCTGTGCTGCATATTCACATTAACCAATAGCCTAGAGACAACCGTGGTTGGGAAGTGTTTACATGGGCCACTGCACTTGTGGCTAAATCTTAACTTGAACCTTGCATTAATTGTTACAGTGTTCACATCAGAAGTTTGACAAACCCATTAGTAAATTGATACTCATTCTTAACTCCAAATTTTCCAAGTAAAATCATATAAGTACTGGCCTGGACCACCATTATTGGGACTTTGTCAAGGCTTACTCCATCCGTCATGCTATGCTATATCATGGCTTATTCAGCTGCTACTTCTTACATTTTCTTCACAGGATATGGAAAGGAAGGGAAGTATATCCCACTGAGGATATGTTCCTGAGTAATCTCCAAAACTTGTAACCAGTTTTGGTGAGGAACCTCTGGCAAACATGAACCAGCTCCTGGCTACATTTTTTTTTAAACAAATTTTATTCAATCTTTTTAAGAAACAGCTCTTTTCAGCACTGGTCCCAGTCATAACATGACAAAGATATTATATTCATTTTAAACATTTAACTTCACTTCTATTCCAGAAGAAATTAATCTATTATCCAGTATGTATAGAAAAGTTCATCTAGTATTGCTTCTCACTGTCCAATTAACTTTCATTCAGTATTAAATCTGATAAAAGCAATAAAGAATTAAAGAAGTTATCATTTGTTTTTGTATTACACACTGAGACTTATGCACTGGAGACAAATTCCTTGCATGTTCAATTCACACTTGGCTAATAAAGAATATTCAAAGAAAGAAAGAAAGAAAAGAAAGAAAGAAAGAAAGAAAGAAAGAAAGAAAGAAAGAAACTCTAATCTTGCACCATGATGTCCTGACACTAACCCAAATATTCACTTCCATCTTAATCATGTATGAACTTACAATTAAAATTGATTAGCTTACCCTAATGCAAAATATGATATAAAATTTAAGAATATAGTTTAAGAACTCCTAATCCCAACCTCAGCTTCACTGTTTGTGTGTTTCTTTGGATCTGTATTGACTTCTGGTAACTGCTTGGATATGATATGGATATTAATATGTCTGCACGGTTCTCTCAGCAGCATTTTCAGAAATAGCTTGTTATTGCCTTCTTCCAAGAGCTTTATTATAGCACATTAAAATATTTATCCTAGGTTTGCCCCAAGCATTCTGTAACAAATGCGACATCGATATATAACTTCATGTGTGCCAATTCATGCCTTTCCTGGACCAGGATTCCCGCACTCAGTTGTTCAGTCCCTAGTCATCCCATGACTGGATTACTGTAATGTGTTCTGCAGGGGGCTACCCTTGAAGAGTATTCAGAACCTACAGCTGGTGCAGAGTACAGCGCAGGTGTGTAGTTTGGGTCCCCAAGAATGTGGCACCAGTAAACACCACTACTTCATGAGCTGCATTGGTTTCCAGACTGCTTCCGGGTGCAATTCAAGTGGTTGGTGATCACCTTTAAAGCCCTTCATGGCATGAGTCCAGGTTATTTGAAGGACTGTCTCAACTCACTGGGATTGGCCCTACCACTCGTGTTGGCAGGGGAGGCATGCTATGGTCCCGTCTGCCCAATTATTCCAGCTGGCAAAGTCCAGGAGGAAGGCCTTCTCTGCAGTTGCTCCTGCCCTCTGGAACATCTTGCCCCTCCCTCCACAATGTGAGGTTGGTCCCAACCCTCCTATCTTTTCATGGCGTAAAGAAGTGGTTTTGCCAGTTTGCTTGGGGCCCCAGTAGGGAACAGAGCAATGAAGGTGGTGGTTGATTGAATAATAATAGATCCCAACTCCTCCCAGTCCACTGCCCCCTCAGGTGTCTTTGATTTTAATGTTTGATTTTAACTTTTTATGTTTTAACTTAGAAGTAACCGTAAGCCACCTAGAGTTTACCTTAGATGGGAGGCCAATAAATTTTATATAAAAAACAAAGTCTAACCATGTAACTATATTGTAATGTAAATACAAATATTTTGCAGGAATGTAACCCAAATGCTCAATTCCAGCTGAACGATAAAGATGAAAACTAATAACTAAGTCTAAATCTATTTAATGTGTTATTAAGTTGCAACTGGAGTTTTAAAACCACTTTTCAATTTTTTCTATTTCTGTTTCTTTGAGTTTGTTTATTGCTTATGTGAGCATGTTGCCAACTCATAATTAGTCTCTCAGATATAGCTGCATTCTGTCTTTTATTCTAATTTTATCTCATGCTCTCTGTCTTTCTGGTTTTAAGCGGTTTAAGCTGGCAATTTTCTGATCTTATAATGAGAAGATACTCCCACCCACAAACAGATCCAATGTCATCTGCTTTTTCTTTTTATTATTTTATTATCAACTT
>CM019150.1:88309965-88424836 GCA_009733165.1 Naja naja | reverse complement strand
GGGTTGAGTCGAAGCATATTTCCGTCCATCCAGATCCGTACCGCATCCAGACAGCGAGTCATCACGGAGAGGGCATCACTGATCTGGCCAGGGGTGGAGATATATAACTGTGTATCATCAGCATATTGATGATACCTCACTAAAACCACGAATGATCTCACCCAGCGGTTTCATGTAGATATTAAATAAAAGGGGAGGACCGACCCTGAGGGACCCCACAAGTGAGTGCCCTCGGGGCGATCTCTGCCCCTGCTAACACCGATTCACCGGCAGCAGTAGGAGAGCCACCGAAAAACAGTGCCCCCACCCCCCAACCCAGCGTGCAAAAGGATACCATGGTCGATGGTATCGAAAGCGCTGAGAGGTCTAACAGGACCAGGACAGAGGAACCCTGTCGCTCCCCTCAGAGATCATCCATCAGTGCGACCAATGCGTCTCCGTGCTGAAACCAGACGGAAGCCCGATTGGCACGGATCTAGGTAGTCCGTTTCATCCAGGAAAAGCGGAAATTGTCTGGCCACCACACTCTCAACAACCTTCGCCAAAAGCGAAGGTTGGAACTGGACGAAGTTATCTAACACAGTCGGATCCAGGGCAGGCTTCTTCAGGAGGGCCTCACCACCGCCTCTTTCAGGGCGGAGGGAAAACACCCTCCCTTAGCGGCGTTGACCACTGCCGGATCAACCGCGGGTGACCTCCCTGGCGGCATAAGACAGCCAGGAAGGACGGGTCCAACAAACATGTGGTGGAACTCAGGCGCCGCATAATCCCGTCCACTTCATCCCGGAAACAGGATCGAACTCATCCCAGAACACACTTGCCAGACTACCTGTATCCGCTCCTCAGACCACTGCAAATCAGTGGACAACCCACTTCAATTAGTGATCTTATCCGACAGATATTGTCCAAATTCCTCAGCCCTTCCCATAGCGGATCCGCCCCTCCCAGGACAAAGGAGAGAGCGTAACCCGAACAGAGGCTGCTGAAGTTATCTCTGGGACTATGAGGCGGAAGATAAGACCTTCTCGCCATCCTCATAGCTCCCAGGTAAGTCCTAATATGGGCTCTTAACTGGGTTCGGTGTGAAGCGGGTGGCCCTCCACCTGCTCTCTAAGCCCCTCGGCAGCTTCATCTCCCGGAGCTCCTCTGTATACCAGGGAGCCATCCGAGATCCGGCGTGTGAGGGGACGCATGGGGACAACCCTGTCAAGGGCCTCTGGCGGCCCGCTGCCAAGCGTGCGTCAGATCCTCAACAGAGCTGTGAGTAAGGGAAGAGGAAAAGGCCCCAGTTCGCCTGGAACCGCTCAGGGTCCATAAAGCCTGGGGTGAGAACCATCAAGAGGCTCCTTGTCCCAGCAGTGGGGGTGGCCTTTTGGAAAACCAGCCGCAGGAGATAGTGATCAGACCATGGAGCGGGCAGAGCCGTATAAACAGGATGCCCTCTGTCACTCGCCACCACTCAGAGACAAAAACTAGGTCCAGAGTGTTCCCCCCTCATGAGTGGGGCCATGAATTAGTGGGTCAGGCCCATGGCTTCCATAGAAGACATGAATTCCGGGCCAATCCCGGCGCATCCCCAGGGACGGCAGGTTAAAGTCCCCAGGACTATAAGGCCTGGGAGCTCCACCGCCACGAGGGGCGTCAAGAAGTCCCGTAAGGCAGCTGTCACACAGCTGGGAGAAAGGTATGTGAGCAGCAAGCCCACCTGACCGTTAGGCCCCACTTCAGGAGAAGGGTCTCACTTCCGCCTATCTCTGGGATAGTGACCTCCCTTGGAAGCAAGGTCTCCCTAATAACCACAGCCACCCCACCACCCCTTCCCTGGGCCCGTGGCGTGCACAACCAACCTGGAGGGCATAATTCAACCAGAGGACACCACCCTCCGGGCCCAACCAGGTCTCGGTGATACAAGCCAGGTCCGCAGCCTCCTCCTCAATAATCTCACGGAGGAGGGTGGCTTTATTAACCGGACCTGGCATTAAAAGCACCAGCCTAAGCCCAGGGGTCCCTGTTCCCGAACTCCCCAGGGAGGAGGCCATAGGGTCGGGAGGCGAGCAACCGCACAAAGCTGGCGGGTGCGCCTCCCAGCATGTATCACTATGCCTCGGCGTCTGCCACCGACTCCAACCACCCTAGGAATCGGCCCCCACCTGAGTCCCGGGCCTCGCCCCAACCCGCCCCTTCCTGCCACGAACCGGGCTGCAAACAGACCCATTTCCCCCTCCCTAACCCCTTAAGACAACAAATTAAAAATTTAAGAAGTTTCCCCTTCCTTCTAAATTTGGAATTTAGCCATTAATCATAACATGCCACCTCTCGGGATCCCAAGATCCGTCATTAAGGTAAGCTTTTGATAGCGTACAGGGCCATTCCACAGACTGGGGAACCGTCTGGAGGGCCCGTAAATCTAATAGAGAGTAGACAAGCATAACTTACATCTCAGACAGTAATGGAGGTAGTTGGTGCGATGGAACACATTGTAAGAATGGAATACAATGAAGGAGACAGACTGTAACAATAAACAGGAACAAGAACAGGAACAAGCCGCGGTCGGCAGCTCTCTCACAGCTGCCGGCAGTTAGAATCAAAAACAAGTCACTATGCTGCCACCATAGTGGCTGCGGCGAAAAGTCCTGATCAGTCCTGAACAATCCCTGCCCTCCCACTGCAGGGGAAAATACATCCTCCCACTGTTCTCTCACCACAATGGGAGGCAGCCAAGTCTCCGGGAGAAAAGCAAAGTCCGTAAAATGATGGAATTGGTGCAGATGACCCAGGCACCATCATTAGTGTCTAAGAGTCCAGAGTGACAAGGACAAGAGAAGGCAGTAGATGTAAATAAATGCCCATCAACCAGGGCCAATTAGGTCCATAGGAGTCCAGGAGGTATAGCGTCCCTGAGATTGATCCAAACTGGCTGTGGCTGGGGCCGGAGCCATAATGCCTACTCTTCCTGGGGGGACATCACCAAGAGAACCCACCCAGGGAGGCCGGCTCCTCCACCCCAAACGCAGCAGCGAACAAACCCTTCCCAGGCCTCCCAGGGCCTCTCAGACCAATAGGCCTCCATCCATCCCACAAGTCAGCTCCTCCCAGAGCCCAGCTTCTGGGGGAGAGGGGAAGGGGCTCCCGGGGGAATTCCAAAGTCCAAACCCCAGGGGCACACCACTTGCCCAAAACCAGGGAGAAAAGAGGTCCATTAAGCCAGGCCTCTCCGTCCGGCTCCAGGCAGACACCAGGAGGCAGCCACAGCAACACCAAGAGTCCGGAAAGCCGCCATCTCCCCGAGGTAATCCCGGCGTCGCAGAGCCGCCAGGCAGCCGATCCGCCCAGTCACCTCCGTCCGAACTCCCTGCCATACATCCGTCGCCAGCAAATGCAGCCGGCGACCAGCAGCCAGGCAACCAGTCCACAACAAGAGGTCAGCAGCAGCATCGGATCCGCGGCGCTGGGGCATGGGTAAATAGGCAGCGCCATCGCCCCACCACAACAAGGGAAGGCAGAAAGCGCCCGCTACACCCCTCCTCCAGCCGACGAGCGGCGGTTGTAAAAAGCAGCGGGGAGAAAGTCCAGCCACACAAGCCGCCGGCCAAATCCTTGCGAAGCGGCCCCAGTGGCTTCCCCGGCGCTCTCGAGATGATACTAGGAGAGGAGGAGGCAGCAAGTCTTTCCTCCCTCAAAATCCAACAAACCTCCAAGCGCTGAGAGAGTCTTCTCATCCATCAACCGCCATCTTGAGCATGTAAACTAATAACTGTGACTTAATGAAGTTTTCTGCTTTCCTTTCAAGGGACAAATATAGGCCTCGGTTTCTAAGCTATCTTTAGTGATGGAATTATTTTGTACCCTATCTTCAGAGATCAATTGCTCTGAAAGGCAATTTAAAAATAGATTTTTAAAAATTCACTGTTAAGATAATGGCAGCATGGAAATACTTAATGTAAAAGTTTATCCTTGCTTTCCCCAATTTGGTGCCCTATCTAATACAGTTCTCACCACTCTAGCAAACATGATTATGAAGGGTATCGAACTGGGAAAGCTGCTTTACATCCAGAGTTGCAGGGAAGAAAAGCTAGACATACTGCAATCTATTTGCCTTGATAATTATTATGTCATTCAGCCAGATTCGGTGAGACTTGACTTCAAACGCCCAATGAGACATCATATTGGATGCTCATGGGCAAGTTATTAGCTTTTCACTTAATTTATCTGTTTGAGTTTTGTGAAAATTAAAAGCTCTGAACAACTTTGAGATCATCTAATAGATAAGGAGGTTGATGCTCACTGAGGAAATGCTTCCTCAGGCAGGTACATATGGAATGAAAGCATTGTTTACATTATCCTGGACATGGAGACTTTCTTTGTTTATTCTTTTATCCAGGTTTTTGCAGATTCAGGCAGAGGAGCTAATGAAGAGCTTGCTCAGATAATTTCCCACGGTGAATATCAGCATCCATAAACTCTTGATGGACTACCAGTCTCAGCATCTCTAATCAGCATAGCCAAAGGTGTATTGTTACACCTTACAAATATATTTGGCAGGTTTTTGAAGCACTGCAGAAGCCTATTTGAATGGAGAAAATAAGACATTGAATTGAGTGAGTACACAAGAGGAATGAGACTTCTTTCATATCACTGGCTCTCAGCAAAAAGTATCACTACCTCTGGATATAAACCAAGTTTTGCATAAAATCTTGAATCTGTACATCAGTCAACCTTGCTGATTCAAACTGAATCTTTTCACTTAATACAGATGAAGCTGTAATATCCAGAGCTGTTATATCAATGTTTATATTCCAGAGGACAGAATTCTTTTAAAAGTAGATTTAAGGTAGCTTAAAGGCTCTGAAATTGCTCTGTCACCTCTCTTGAATGTTTTCCTTTCTCTCCACCCATCCCATTATCTTTTCCTCTTCTTCTCAAGGTCACATTTATTTTATTACAATGTGTTACTTTGTTTTATTGCAAAGAACCATGTGAGATACACGTTAAAAATTGCCACAGTATTTCTAGCACAATCTGCTTTTAAAGGTTGCTATTGATTTGGATACTATTCTGATGGGCCCAGGGTAATTTTCCTAATGCCCTAGAGCTGCAGTAGACAGCCAATTTTTAGAAAAACAAACTTTCAAAGCTTTAGATATATCAATATCTAGATGAACTGATTAAAAAAAAGCTGACACAACTTCGTCTTTAAAGGTTTAAGCCCAATTTTTTCCATTTGTTATTCTGCACTTTTTGGAATTGCATGTTGTCCGTGGTGCATGGCTTAGAAGTCTATTCACTCATTTTTGAAATGGGGAGAAGAATAAGGACAGCTATCTTAAAAACTCTTGAATTGCAAAAGTGACCCCCAAATTGTTCAGAGCCCTTGGGAAAGAATTCTTCTACAAGCCTGATTACGTTACAATAAAGCCTCTAATCTCCAATCAAGTCCAGGTTACAAAATGTTCTGTGCTGCATATTCACATTAACCAATAGCCTAGAGACAACCGTGGTTGGGAAGTGTTTACATGGGCCACTGCACTTGTGGCTAAATCTTAACTTGAACCTTGCATTAATTGTTACAGTGTTCACATCAGAAGTTTGACAAACCCATTAGTAAATTGATACTCATTCTTAACTCCAAATTTTCCAAGTAAAATCATATAAGTACTGGCCTGGACCACCATTATTGGGACTTTGTCAAGGCTTACTCCATCCGTCATGCTATGCTATATCATGGCTTATTCAGCTGCTACTTCTTACATTTTCTTCACAGGATATGGAAAGGAAGGGAAGTATATCCCACTGAGGATATGTTCCCTGAGTAATCTCCAAAACTTGTAACCAGTTTTGGTGAGGAACCTCTGGCAAACATGAACCAGCTCCTGGCTACATTGATGAATCTGTATGGAATCTTCTTCTAGAGAAACAGATAATTACCAGCACTGCCAGCTAAGAGACAAAGATATTGATGTTCAAAGCTTAAATATTGAAATTATTTAGTGCGAAAGAGATGAGGAAGATTTGAGAATACTGACACATTATCCAGTATGTGATAGAAAAGGGTCTAATCTAGTATTGCTTCTCACTGTCCAATTAACTTTCATTCAGCACTTATTCACAAGGCTGATAAAAAGCAATAAAGAATTGGAAAGAAGTTTATCACTTTGTTGTTTGTATATACACACTGAGAGCTTATGCACTGGAGACAAATTCCTTGCATGTTCAATTCACACTTGGCTAATAAAGAATATTCAGAAAGAAAGAAAGAAAGAAAGAAAGAAAGAAAGAAAGAAAGAAAGAAAGAAAGAAAGAAAGAAACTCTAATCTTATCTGCACCATGATGTCCTGACACTAACCCAAATATTCACTTCCATCTTAATCATGTATGAACTTACAATTAAAATTGATTAGCTTACCCTAATGCAAAATATGATATAAAATTTAAGAATATAGTTTAAGAACTCCTAATCCCAACCTCAGCTTCACTGTTTGTGTGTTTCTTTGGATCTGTATTGACTTCTGGTAACTGCTTGGATATGATATGGATATTAATATGTCTGCACGGTTCTCTCAGCAGCATTTTCAGAAATAGCTTGTTATTGCCTTCTTCCAAGAGCTTTATTATAGCACATTAAAATATTTATCCTAGGTTTGCCCCAAGCATTCTGTAACAAATGCGACATCGATATATAACTTCATGTTGTGCGCCAATTGCGGCCTTTCCTGGACCAGGATTCCCGCACTCAGTTGTTCAGTCCCTAGTCATCCCATGACTGGATTACTGTAATGTGTTCTGCAGGGGGCTACCCTTGAAGAGTATTCAGAACCTACAGCTGGTGCAGAGTACAGCAGCGTGTGTAGTTTTGGGTCCCCCAAGAATGTGGCACCAGTAAACACCACTACTTCATGAGCTGCATTGGTTTCCAGACTGCTTCCGGGTGCAATTCAAGTGGTTGGTGATCACCTTTAAAGCCCTTCATGGCATGAGTCCAGGTTATTTGAAGGACTGTCTCAACTCACTGGGATTGGCCCGTACCACTCGTGTTGGCAGGGGAGGCATGCTGCGGGTCCCGTCTGCCCAATTATTCCAGCTGGCAAAGTCCAGGAGGAAGGCCTTCTCTGCAGTTGCTCCTGCCCTCTGGAACATCTTGCCCCCTCCCTCCACAATGTGAGGTTGGTCCCAACCCTCCTATCTTTTCATAAAGGCGTAAAGAAGTGGTTTTGCCAGTTTGCTTGGGGCCCCAGTAGGGGAACAGAGCAATGAAGGTGGTGGTTGATTGAATAATAATAGATCCCAACTCCTCCCAGTCCACTGCCCCCTCAGGTGTCTTTGATTTTAATGTTTGATTTTAACTTTTTATGTTTTAACTTAGAAGTAACCGTAAGCCACCTAGAGTTTACCTTAGATGGGAGGCCAATAAATTTTATATAAAAAACAAAGTCTAACCATGTAACTATATTGTAATGTAAATACAAATATTTTGCAGGAATGTAACCCAAATGCTCAATTCCAGCTGAACGATAAAGATGAAAACTAATAACTAAGTCTAAATCTATTTAATGTGTTATTAAGTTGCAACTGGAGTTTTAAAAACCACTTTCAATTTTTTTTCTATTTCTGTTTCTTTGAGTTTGTTTATTGCTTATGTGAGCATGTTGCCAACTCATAATTAGTCTCTCAGATATAGCTGCATTCTGTCTTTTATTCTAATTTTATCTCATGCTCTCTGTCTTTCTGGTTTTTAAGCGGTTTAAGCTGGCAATTTTCTGATCTTATAATGAGAAGATACTCCCACCCACAAACAGATCCAATGTCATCTGCTTTTTTCTTTTATTATTTTATTATCAACTTTGTTTTCAATATCTCCTTTGGTCTTTCTCTTTATTCTCTTTTATTTTTTATTTTCTCTTTTCATTTGGAGTGAGCAATTTTTTAAAATATATGTATCCTAATAATAATTATGAAATAGATCTACATAGTTTGAATAATAAGGGCCAGGTAAATGTCTTAAGACAGTTTAGTCTTAACATAAAAGGACTAAGAGAACCTACCAAACAATGTATAATTAATTATGTGTTACCTTGAAGCTTGAAAAGCTGAAGTTGTTTTCTTACAGGAAATCATTTAACTTTGAAGAACAAAAATGTTATGCTGTAAGATTGGATTGGACTGGAAAATCTGACTAACAATTTGACCAGATGAAAAGACATTGTTATTTTGATTCATAACCATTTCACCTGCCAGATTCAATACCTCAAAACTGATATCAAAAGAATAATAGTTTGGATCTTAAGATATATGATAAGTTATTATTATAATTAAAATATAGCCAAATTTGGACTTCTCTGCTATGTTTCATGAACATTTTCATTACTTAGTAGGGATACCTTATACAATGTTATTGTCAGAGAAGACTTTAATGAGATTTTAGACACAATTAAATACACATAAAAAGTAGTAAACAACTACAATTACAGTTAAACTTTTATTGATGCTTTGTTATACTTTGAACAATTTTAAACAACAGTTCATCCCCTCAAAATTTTAAATATTGTGACTGACAAATTCAGCATCTGTAGAGTTCCTTTACTTATAAATATAATATATAGGGCTTCACTGAGTGGACTATTTCTGGCAAGAACAAAACTGCTTACATAATCATTCTTCCTAGGAGTCAGTAGTTATAACAGATTTGATTATTCCTCTATTCTCTTCAGCACTTTTTCAATATATTCAATATTTGTTGAATGATGGACTTCATAACATTAATTCTGAGATATCACGAATGCAGATGTGGGTAGTTATTTAATTTTTGAATGGAAAGGACATGATCTAGATTGTGGTCACATCACATTTATATCACATAAGAAAAATATTTGAAAAAATTACATGTGAGAAAGAGGAAGAATAAATGTAAAACCATTTGGCCATAGCAGACTAGAGATGCAATTACTGTTAGCAATTTCTAAATAAATAACAACAAAATACATTTAAGATACATAATATTTTATCACAAATATCTAACATTAGTTTAACCTGTTTGTGCCAAATGTATTGGGAAAAGAGTGAAAAAGTTAGATCTTGACAAATCATTTAAAGAAAAAAAGATTTAAAAAAATTCTTGCAGCTACTAAAAATTAGGAAGACCAATTGTGGATTCCTCTGAAGACATAAACTTTTAAGGTTTTAAATTCTACTCACATGTTTAGTCAAACTAGGAATCTTATTTTAAAATAGAGAGTTTGAAGCCTTTTATTTTCTGAGACATAAATTTATTAAATGTGATCACAAAATTCTGTAAAATCAAAAAGCTCACAATTAGTCTTTGTCTGTTAGCAATAAAGCAATTTGACATGCACATTTTAAAAACTGAATGGGATAAGGAATTTGATATCCCAATTTGTCTAAATAATGTGAAACTCTTTTAACCTTAATATCAGAAAATTTGATTAGAGTTACTTACCATAGTGACACTAATCCACTACATAAATAACTATTTTTCAAAGATTATTAAAATTTCAGCTTTTTAAGAATTATGTACTGAGTTCCAAACTGAACTTCTTCATTAATCAGTCCCCAAATTTAGTGGATATAGTCTTACCTTCATTAATGGAGCCAGAATATATTTTTAAATAGCCCTTTGTTTCATATCATAGTGATTATAGGCAGCATATAAAAGAGGAAATAAATTGTTACAGATTAGATGGTGTATAATAGATTAAGGTGGGGCCCTATCAATACATATTAAGCATGATTCCAGTATCATTTTAAAACCATTTGTCTTGTTAGCTAAACAAAATACCATCCAATGATCCTTTAAGTCTCTTGTGTCAGATTATCAGCTATTTCATGTAAGTGTTGAAAATGCTGCCACTGGTGAAAGTAAATTATGTTTTCTTAGGCCAACTTGCATCAACTTGTCCAGCACGCTGAGCTGAAATAACAATTTTAACAGTATGTTGTAAAGTGAAGCCTTTTTCTGTGGGAGGACTTGGAAATAACTGTTTCTAGCTTATGCTTGACTCAGTCCAGAAACATTCTGATACGTATTCCAAAAGTCCCATTGTGGTGTGCTCATCCCAGTTTCTGAAAATAGGATCAATAATGTTGTCCCTGGTTTTGCTATTTATTCATTTTACCCTCTCAAAAAAGTACTCTTTCCAGTTCAGTCCTATCACCATGGGTATATTTTCACTTTGTTGAGCTTCAAATCATCAAAGTAATGGAGAGAAAACTATGGTTCTCAGGTGGTTGTGACCCAAAAGTTCCTTTTATGATCAAAACTGTTTCTAATCATAAAAGGGAAGGGGAAGGAAAAGGAAAGGAAAGGAAAGGAAAGGAAAGGAAAGGAAAGGAAAGGAAAGGAAAGGAAAACCAAAGACAGTGTCCTATTCTTTTGAGGTGGGAAACACTCACATGGTTTTACTCACTTTGAGAATCAACTTTACTTACTATTTATTTGTTTGTTTGTTTACTCAATTTACATAGCTACTTTTTCAGGTTTCTAGAAACTTACAATTAAATTAAAAAGTCAAAGTACATATTATAAAAAAAGTAAAAACACATGGCACCTGGGCATGATCTAATCCACCACCCATATAACTGGAAGATGGGCATCACATGCTGGCCACAGCCACACCCAGTTAAGCAAAGGGGGGGAAGTCCTGATACGCCATGTGATGTCGCCATGACGATGTGAGTTTGACACCCCTGCTTTACACTGTTGGGCAACTACCAAAGGGTGGGTTATGATGCCATGACACAGTTCATCAGTTTATTTATTATTTATTTATTAATTCGACTTATATGCCGCCCCCTCTCCCGAAGGACTCGGGGCAGCTTACAAAGTAAAAAACAACACGACAATAAATTAGATAAAACCAGATTAACCAGATTGCTGACATATTTGTCAGATACCTACAAATAGCAACTTAATAAAAAGAATAAGATTGTTGTATTCATCAAGCTTGTTGTTAAATATTATGAGAAAAAAGGGAAAGGATAAAATTTAAAAATCCAAGAACTTTTTCAGGGGTGGCCATGTATACATCTCTCATTGTTTGCATTAACAGACCACAACAAAGTGTTCGATGGCAGTGGGCAGTGGCATATTTTTTCATGCCACTCTCTCACCACACTTGGAAGGATTTTTTTTTGTTTTGTGATCACAACTCCGTAGTGAAATGTCCCTTTTCCATATGATTGTTAAAATTAGAGGGTTTATGGTTAGTTTTGCAGCAAGGGAAAGAACAACCCATATGTGCATGCAACCAAGCTAGGTGATTCATGGGGCTGTAAGTTTAATAAATAACCATTTTATACCATTTTAAAAGAATCTTTATCCATACAAGTCATCCTCAACATACAACCATTCATTTAGTGACCATTCAAAGTATTGAAAAAAAGTGACTGCCCCTCTCTGCCCGCCACTCCCCTCTCTGCCCAGTCAGTCCTTATCGCGCATGCCTGACATCGCTGACTCCATTCTCGCCCACCCAGTCACTCATTAAGATATTTCTTATTTTTTTCCCCTCCCAACGATCAGCTGTTCTGATGATCAGCTGTGCTGGGGTGCTCCTCGCTGTCTCCTGATGCCCAGGAGTCACAAAGGGGTGGGGTGGGACAGGGGGGTGCTCTGTTTTTTGCCTTCCTGGGCCCCAGGGAAGTTTCCTGGGAGCAAAAATGCCCCCAGGAGGCTTTCCTGAGGCCCAGAAGGCCCCAAAATGGGTGGGGTGGGGCAGTAGGGTGCTCAGTTTTCGCCTTCCTGGGCCCCAGAGAAGCCTTCCGGAAGCAAAAAGTCCCCACTCAGGAGGCTTCCCTGAGGCCAAGGAGGCAAAAAAAAATTGGGGGTGCTGCGAAGGAGAAGGAGAAGAAGGAGGAGGAGAGGAGGAGGAGAAGCCACACCTACCCAGTCACATGGTCATGCCCATCTAGCCACACCCATCTAGCCACACCTATCTAGCCATGCCTACCTAGCCACACCCACAGAACCGGTTGTTACAAAATTTGAATCCCACCCCTGCAACCAGCATATATTTATGATGGTTGATGCATTCCAAACTGATGCGATCTCATTTGTGACCTTCCAATCACCTTCCAGCAAGAAAAGCCAGTGAGGAAACCAGATTTGCTTAACAACTGTGTGATTCACTTAACAACAGCAGTGATTTGCTTAACAACCGTGGCAAAAAAAAGGTTACAAAATTGGGTGTGACTCACTTAACAACTGCCTTGCTCCGCCATGGAAATTCCAGAACCAATTGCAAGTTGAGGACTATCTGAGTCTGATAAGCATTGTTAGAGCATAGCTAGAAAATATAAGCAAATGAAGAAGGCATCTGCAGCATGTCCACAGACATTCTTATGTTGAGAAACTTGGTAGCCAAGACTAAGGAAAGATTGACATACAGGTAGTCCTCAACTTATGACCACAGCTGAGCCCAAAGTTTATATTGCTAGGTGAGAAATTTGTTAAGTGAGTTTTGCCCCACTTTACAACTTTTCTTGCCACATGGGTTAAGCGAATCAGTGCAGTTCTTAAACTAGTCACATGGTTGTTAAGTGAATCTGGTTTCCCCATTGACTTTGCTTGTCAGAAGGTTGCAAAACTCTGGGACACTGTGACCGTTATAAATATGAACCAGTTACCAAGCATCTGAACGTAAATCACATTACCATGGGGATGCTGCAATGGTCATAAGTGTCAGGGCTCCAATAAATCCACCCTCATTCAAATCAAAAGTCTCTAGCCGCATCTCAGAGAAAAGAAAATTGATTTATTAGAGGTTGCCAAGTTGGCGCGTGGCTGGGTGCAGCTGATACTAAATTGCACCATACATTTCCCCCTTGACCCAAGTCTTCCCCCTACCCACTGGATGTGACTTCTCCAATGGGACACACCCATCTCCAAGAGTCATCCATCATGCTCTCCAATAACCTTCTTACGCTCCGACAACTTTGGGCTGCCGGGGTGATTATCTAGGCATTTCAAGAATGCCTTGTTTTCCCCCTACTCCCTTCTTCTGGCAGCTAAATAGACCAAAGGAGTATCTTTTTAGTTGACAGTAAGTATGAAAAATGCTCATAAGTCACTTTTTTCAGTACCATTGTAACTTCGAACGGTCACTAAATGAACCATTGTAAGTCAAGGACTACCTGCATTTTTTGGTTTTGCTTTCTATAATGGTTTCTTTTTCGCTCTTTTTTTGGGGGGGAAGCACAAGTCTATTTCGTCCGACTTCCTCACCAGTATGTTAATAATATTTTTCTTATATTCCTACAGAAATTATATTTATGCTTCTTTTTAAAAAAGAAAAAAGAAATTCAATAAACCATAGCATACGCACTTTGGCAGGTGCTTTCTGGGGAGCAATCAGTTTTTTGTGTACACTTCGTATCAAATATGTGTTCTTTGACTGGGGAACTGCATCACAAAATTTGAAAAAGCACAAAACTGAAAGATTATCAAGCTCTGCTAGGTATATCCTTTTGGGAAAGGCAAAGTAGTCTGGCTAGTATTAAAAAGAGAGCCACATTAATTTGTCTTCCATCCCTAGTGGTAGCTGAAACTTTATTGGCCAGCTAAAAAGAACAAATTTACAAGAAATACAGAAACACCAAACACCATCCACAGGAGTCCCCTGTCTGTTTCAAATGCCATACCATATGTGATGACCCAGGGTGGGGATACAAAATAAACACAGTCACAAAAACCCGGTGAAGCCCCTTTTATTCCTTCACTTTGCTTCCAAGCTTCAAATATCCTTGATGGAAGACAAAAAAACTCCCACACAAACAGTTACAAGAAGCAGGAGGAAAACAACACAAACCAGGCAAGATAAGGGCTGGAGGACATCCACAGATAACAGAACACACACTGGGAAGGATGCCAAACTCAGGGAGGACACATAAACTAGAGATATTTCCACACTTTGTTTCCAGCGTTTGCCCATACGCATGTCCATCCTCTTATTCAGTTGTCACAGCTGCAGCCCATGAAGAAGATCAAAGTCCTCTCCTCACGAGTAGACCACATCTCTCCCTTATCCTCTTCTCCCTGCATGCCCTAGGATGGAGAGAGGATGGGCCTAGGTCCTCCTCTGACTGCCCAGCCAACCTCTGCCCTTCCCCAGAAGCTTCCTCCGGAGCCACACTTCCACTCCCTGTCAGTTGTTCCGCCTCTCCCACAGAGTCAGTCTCCACCAGGGGCATGACACAATACTAATCCAGTCTCTATGTTGCTCTTGTGCATTATCTCCCCCCACCCCATCTTGTCTAGCCTACAGCTTTCCCACTTTTAAGAAAATCCCCTCATAAAGATATGGTAGACGAGATTAAAAGAAAGCATTCGCTTGTATATTTGAAGAACGCACCACAGATTTTAAAATAGCATGATATTGCTTTCTCTTGTCATGACAAGGTCTCTGAAGATTATCCAGGTATCCTCTCCACTCAATTTCCATTCAGTTTTCGCATGCCTGTTGTTGCAACACTGAATCCACCGACAGAACAGAGGCAATACTTGCAAACAGCTGTAAAGTATTTTTCATCTTGCTAATCAAAATGACTTTCTGCTAAATAAACCATGAAAAAAGCTTTTTCCACCAGCAGTGAAGTGAAGTGGAAATGATACAGTCTGTACAGAGTCCAGCATGAAGTCAAATCAACAGACCAAATTTTACCACAATGCTGATTTCTATTGCTAATGCACCCTTACAGATTTGCTCAAAACAACAATTCAAGATTTCTGGTGGCAAATTTGAATAACAATCAAAATCTTATTTTAAGGTTGTTGGTGTAGTTGTTAATACGATGCCTCTAGTTGTAAAACCTTTAGAAAAGCAATTTTATGTTGCTTCCAAATAATTAGAGGGTAATGATTCTGTATGGTTTATTGCATATAAATTTTCTCTCTTTATAACAGAAATTAAAAACACAGATCGCATTGTATGCCTGAATATATAAGGAGGAAATATGTGATTTAAGAAGATATATAAATTTTTTAAAAGTGCTTAAAAATTATAGTCCAAATAGACAAGTTTGGTAATCATCTAATGAGGAAATCTCTTTTTCAACTCATTATGTTGTAATTTCCATATACTGTTTTTCAACATTTTAAAAGAAGCTGTTAGAAACGCTCTCATTTCTAATTATTTATGCTTTCTGTGATCTCTAATGTCAAAGAAACAACTTAGCTTTGAGTTATTTTTCTCTTCTGTATATCTTCTCTATCTGGGAAGTGACCAATTCTTTTCCACAGCTTATTAGGCCTTATATTCTTAAAAGCCACTGTTCGAAATCAATCAAATAAAGGGGGAGAATTGCTTCTTCTCTCTTTTATCTGCATTTATTTCTTCTATTTCACATGATTCATTATTATTTTGAGATTATTCAGAAATCAGCTATTGTATTCCTGATTCCAGGACCTTGTCCAACTTAGATTTTATACTTAGCCAGAGGAAACTTCAAGAGACGACTTGGAAGTGTTTAATATCTCTTTTTTTCTTTTTTCTTTAATTACATTTAAATGCCGCCCTTCTCCGAAGACTCAGGGCGGCTTACAATTTTTTGGGATACAACCCAGTGTGCTCAGCAATAGCCTTCATTCCATTGTATATGCCTGCTTATTACTAAGCGGCATTTTTACAAAGTCATCTTATTGCCCCCAACAATCTTGGGTCCTCAATTTACCTACCCCGAGAGGATGGAAGGCTGAGTCAACCTTGAGCCTGGTGAGATTCGAGCCTGCAGTAATTGTAGACAGCTGGATCTTAAGTGCTAGGCATTTAACAGCCTGAGCCACCAAGGCTCTCTTGAGATTTCCCAGTCAGCTCAAGAGAAATTTTGTAGCATCAATAGTGGAAATTTATTCATTCACATCTGTACATTCTCCAATGATTGTCGACATTTGTACATCCCCACATTTTTTTTAACACTGAACTATCAATTTCCACTTCCATCCTATCCTGCTTGATGATTTGTTAGGAATCCTGCAACAACTCTTCTACTGACCTTGGAATGAAAGCACAAGATTACTGTGTGGATCACAAATTTATGAAGAATATTAAAAGATTTGCAGAATTAGCAGTCAGCTATAACCTTTTACTCTACAGTGCAAAGTGAGAACTGTCTTTCATGCATGAGTAGCTCTGTTCTGATTCCAACCATTAAGTGAAGGAAATCATGTTCAGCTTTCTTACAAATGTGACAAGATGCTTGGACAACTGTGGTGCGTTATATCCCACTCCTAACATCTTGGTACAGAGTTTCTGTTCATATGGAGGGGTCTACACAACTGAAGGAGAGTAGAACTTCTCCTCAGAATCAGGCATTCAATCTGTCAAGGACAGGAAACATGGGTATTGGGGTTGTGGCATGCATATCTTACATCAAGTGTGTCAAACTCGTGGCCCGCAGGCCGGATGCATCATGCACTAGTGATGCCCATGCCTGGTTTAGCAGAGAGGGGGAAAGTCACAATACATCACGTGACAACACCATGACGATGCAAGTTTGACACCCCTGTCTTACATAATTATCACTGCATTTAAATCATGACATTAACAGCCTGAATATTTGCTTTCAGTTATAGCATTCCAGACAAGCATCACAGTTGGAGAGACTACTCAAAAGACTTATAGAGTTAAGATCAAACCCTAAATTTTTATGTTTTCTGAAATGTTTTTATTTCAAAGCAACTACCAGAGGAAAGTAAGTTGAAATATTACTGTATAGCCAAGGAATACATACATACATACATACATACATACATACATACATACATACATACATATGGGGCAGTTCTAGTAAAAAAAACCCTACAGTACAAACAATTTATATGTTTATGTTGTCAAGAAATAGTTTTGAAAGTTCACAAATGAAGTAAGTTTAGAAAATATGATCAGATTAATGGAAAGATTTTGTTCTTGATGCTTTGTAAAAAAAAAAAGTATTCACAATATTGCCAATCAGATGTGATTTATCCTTTCAAGGTTGAATAATAATTTTTGGAAGCTCCGTTTTTAATTTTAAATTCATATATAGTTTCATGCCTTGGTAAATGTAGTGTGAGTTGTTTCCTAAAGCACCCAAAGGAGAAATGATGAATAAGTCAGAAGACTCCTCTAAACTGGAAGAAGAAAAGTCTCAGGACAAGATGTAGAAGCTAAAGAGAATTTGGCCAGGTCTGTTTGTAACTTGTACAAAGAATTTGGAGCACCCCCAAAAACATGATAGCAAAAGTAGATGCATCTAGAAAAGTGATACCTCTACATTCTGCTTTGAATAGAATTATATCAAACTTCAATGACTTAAGTAGATCTCAGCAAGATTCAGTTGGTAAGTGGAATCAATATATCCTACATTCTTACCATGCTATTTATTTATTTATTTATTTGATTTGATTTGTCAATCACTTACAGGATAATAGGTATAAGTATAAACATGAGTAAGAATACAGGAAATAGGTATGAATAAATGGGGACAATAGGACAGGGATGGGAGGCACGATGGTGCACTTATGCACGCCCCTTACACCTGCTTTGTATTTAGAATTTTGGATTGCTTTTGTAATTATTGTCTCAACTCTTCATCACTGTTTGCTGCATTCCATCCATTAAGAGAGGGTGATGAGTGATGACAGCAAGCTTCGGATGGTAAGAGAGGAAAACTTATTGGGTACCACAACAGTGAGAAAAGCATGTTGCTTCTCTGCTTTACCACAACTCCCAGGGAGAGTGTTGGTAGCCATAGCTGGCCAATAATCAGGAAATATGAAATCAAAAGTAACTGGAGGGCAACAGCTTTCCGGGCCTGTATGTATGTATGTATGTATGTATGTATGTATGTATGTATTTATTTATTTGATTTGTAAGCCGCCCCATCTCCCCAAGGACTCGGGGCGGCGTACAGTAAAACAATATAGATATACAATCAAAAGAAGATCAAATCTCACAGAACCCCAAAATATAATTAAAACATTAAAACAATTCTAAAAATTCCCCATATAGTCCATCCTCAGTCCAAGTCAGTAAGTTGGAATAACCATGTTTTTAGGCCCCGGCAGAAGGAGCGGAGATCAGGGGCCACCCAGAGCTCCAGAGGCAGTTGGTTCCAAAGGGTGGGTGCTCCCACAGAGAAGGCCCTACCCCAGGGGGTCGCCAGCCGACATTGTCTGGCTGACGGGACCCCAAGGAGGCCCTGTCCGTGAGAGCATACAGTGCGTTGGGAAATAGTCGCTGGCAGCAGGGTCTCCCGTAAGTATATATAGTAGAACATAGTCCATGTTAATTCGTTCTCATTCCCTATTAAGCTGCTGTTACAAACCATAGATAAGGGAATCATTTTTGTTCAATCTTCACTAGTCTAGACTTTACCTAATAAATAATTTGGAATCAGTTAGGTGGAGTTATGTTGCCTAAAATATCCACATATGTCAAGTTGCATCCTGTTTTGCAAATGTGAAATTGGTTGAATGATTCCAGGGAACAAAGATAATGTAAAGAACTCAGTTCTGTGACTTAAGGAATGTAATACTCCCACTGACAACTTAATAGCACCCATACAGAAGAGTTTAGGAAATACGTCCACTAACTTAACTACGCTATTATTTGTCAAACAAAGGGGGAAGGAAGGCACAGAGATAGGTACCACAGCAGTGATACAGAAATACAAGTCCAAGGATTCATTTATAAAGCAGTATCAAAAAATATCACTGCACGTCAGTGACATGTATATCTATTTCAGATTTTTTTTTTCCTTCAGCACCAAAACTGCACTTGTCATTTCTTCTTTTCTCAGGTGCACGTCAGCGATACTTTTCTTTCTGTTATTCTTAGCCTCCTCTATTCCTTTCTGTTTGAGATGCTGTTCAACCATATGTTACCCAAGAAAGGCTAGATCGCTGCTCTGTAGTGTTTCTAAAGGCTACTTGTTGCGGATCTCAGCAGATGGCAGCAAAGCCTGGCTGACTTTGAGCTTGCAAATTATACAGAAGTAGGTTTGGTTAGGACTTGGATGGGAGACTACACCTCCTGACAATACCAGGAAAGTAGGCAGGACTATGAAATTTTTAAAATTCCAGAGAAAAAGTTTATCAAACCAATTCTATATCTTTTCTAAGAAAACTATGGAGGGGTATGTCTGTGAAGTTACATGACTCAAATGAGGTTTTATCCCTATTACAACTTTCTGAAAATCTCTACAAAAGATGCATATACATAACACAAAAGCCATATTTGCTGGAAACAATTCTCTCTTCATCTTGACATTTACAGCTACATGTACGGCTACCACTGTAACTACATAGCCAAAAAGGCATTAAGAGTTGTTAACCTAATCCTACATAGCTTTTTCTCTGGTAATATCACACTACTAACTAGAGCATACAAAACATTTGCTAGACCAATACTTGAATACAGCTCATCAGCCTGGAATCCACATTACATAATGGATATTAATACAGTCAAGAAAGTTCAGAAATATTTCACGAGAAGAGTTCGCTCCTCTACTCGTAGCAGAATACCTTATGCCACCAGACTTGAAATTTTAGACCTAGACAACCTAGAACTACGCTGCCTTCGGTCCAATCTAAGTATAGTACATAAAATTATCTACTGCAATGTCCTACCTGTCAATGAATACTTCAGCTTCAACCACAACAATACAAGAGCACACAGTGGATACAAACTCAAGGTAAACTGCACCAAACTTGATTGCAGGAAATACGACTTCAGCAACAAAGTGGTCAATGTCTGGAATACTCTACCTGACTCTGTGGTTTCTTCCCCAAACCACAAAAACTTTAACCTTAAACTGTCTACTATTGACCTCACCCCATTCCTAAGAGGTCTGTAGGGGGTGTACATAAGTGCACCAACAATTATGACCTAGCAAGGAAAGGAAAGGAAATCTACATTCACCTATTAGTTTATAGGCTTATTATAGGCTCATTATAGGCAAGATGTGTTTTCTTTAAAAAGAACCACTAGTGTGTGCATCGACTTAAGTTAATTAAGAATGCATTTACCTTTTACAAAGCCCTTCATGCTCTTACGTTTGAAGATATATTAAATTTCTTCATGCTACTTTGCCCATCAGTAAATATTGAAATATTTAACCAGCATCTGGGCTGCAACATGTCTGTTCTGTCATTTTGGCAAGTACTGATCAAATAAGCTGGGGTAGTGGAAGGAATTGTCAGTGAAATAAAGTCCCTTTCCAAAAGTAAGGCATGTTTTTTAGGTCAGAGCGCAGGCTACTGCATTTTGGAGTTCAAGAAAATATTTTGAAAAATAAGTAGTAAACATGAGAGTAAGTTCTCATTATCAGGGAAAAAAATATGTTCCAGTTCTTTCTAGATTATGCCATATGTGAGAAGAACTAGAAAACCATACTTCTAGACCCATGATGGCGAACCTATGGCATGCATACCACAGGTGGCATGCAAAGCCATTTGTGCTGGTACATGAGCTGCAGGCAAACTTACCTCACTGCGCATGCGCGCACCTCACAGCTGATTTTCGGCTGGTTTGAGGCCTTTTTCGGCCTCCCAGAGGCTTCAGGAAGACTTCTGAAGGCTTCTGCAGGCTTTTCAGGATGAAAACTAGGCCTGTTTCATCACTTCCTGTTTTTCCAGAAATACCAGAAGTGACGAAACAGGCCTAGTTTTCATCCTGAAAAGCATGCAGAAGCCTGCAGAAGCCTTTCTAAAACCTCTGGGAGGCCGAAAAAGGGCTCAAACCAGCCGAAAATCAGCTCTGAGGCACAGTGCAGGTAAGGAGGCGGCAGGGGTGGGTGGGTGGGTGGGAATTGTGGGTTCATGTATAGGGGGTGTGCATTGCCTTCTGGGTGCTGGCACATGAACACGAGCGTGCAAGTGTGCACACAATTTTTGGTGCAGGAACCCCAAAAGGTTAGCCACCACTGTTCTAGACAATCTCCAGTTATAAGAATGATTCTATATATACATTAAACGAGTGTGTCAGTAAGAATGTGAGGCTTTAATCATTTAGTTACCCTGAAGGACGATTTGGGGATGGGGTTAAATATTGTCCGCCATGTGATATCTGAGAAGGAGTATATCTAGGAGGTCAACCTTTCTGATATGCAGATTGTGCAAAAATAAGCTTGCAGAAAATTACCACTGAAGGCCACACTGACCAACAGAGACATTGTTGTCAGTGGTCAGGATCTAAAATCTAGAGAAAAACTGAAATCCTGAAAAAATCCAGGTATAACCAGGCTTAGTTGAACTGCAGTCAATGTTCATAAGTAGATGAATCAGTAACTGTTGTGGCCTGCCGATGGCTGATGGAACTGGCAGCAGAGTCGGACAGTAGATTGGGGAGGAATCTGGGCCAGTTTTGGAGGCTGAGGAGAGCTCAGATGAGGGCTCTGCATTGGAGGCAGGGATGGGGCCAGGGCAGGCTGGCAGTCATCAGCTGCCTTCAGACTCAGTCAGCAGTGAGGCGGGGGAATTTCCAGAACTGGTTCCCAGCCTGCGCATGTGCAGGGCTACCAGAAGACAAGAACAATTGAGAAAGCAGGGTCGACTCAGGAGTAAGGCCACACCTCAGAGATGATTGGTCCCTCCCATAGGACATAAAAGAGGAGCGAACGGGACGTGAGCTTTTGCAGGAAGCAATTAGCTCATTTGGTCGATTCAAGCTTTGAAAAGTTCTATTTGATTCTGTGTCAAGTTTGGCCTTGCCCCGTGTTTGGCAATTAGTTCTCTGGCAGCATTCCAAGTATGATAAGGTGGGTGTCTATAAGCATTCCCCTGAAAGACTGTTTGTGAAGCCTTGCAGGCTGTGAATGAACATAATTCACAGCCGTGGAAATAAAAGAGGTTTTTCCGGGACTAAGATTGTGTTTTATACTTTCTAAGGAAGCCTAGGTCAGAAAAGTAACATCAATGTGTAAATTAATTTTTTTTCAAATCCAAATAGTGTCCCATATACCCAACGAGGAATGGCTTTTAAGAGAGGACCACTCAACACGGCAACTTTTTCTTATCTAATCAAGTGCTGCTAATTTGAATAATATGCTAGTTACAACTTATAAAGCCCTAAATGGCTTGGGTCCAGGGTACTTGCGGGAACGCCTCCTGCCAGCATCATCATATTCCGATTGCCCTGTTCGCTCCCATTGGAGGGGCCTCCTTGGGATACCGTCGGTCAGGCATTGTCAGCTGGCGGTCCCCAGGGCTAGAGCCTTCTCCATGGAATCAGCTCCCCGTGGATCTCCGTTTGGCCCCTGATCTTCGCTCCTTCCACCGGGACCTGAAAACTTGGTTGTTTCAACAGGCCAGCCTGGAGTGACCCGGGTGGGGGTTTGGGGTCGTTTAATTCTGTTTTAATGTATTTTAAATATATTTGACTTGTCTTATTTATTTGATTTTTATTGTAAATTTGGTTCTGTTTTAATGTTTGCCGCCCTGAGTCCTTAGGGAGAAGGGCAGCATACAAGTTGAATAAATTATTATTATTATTATTATTAATATATGGATAAATAATTAAGGAAAGGAAAGTGCCACAAGACAGGCTGAGTTGAAAAAAAATCTTTACTTTGGAGGAAATAAAGGAATAACTTGGATGGAAAAAAAAACCAAGGAAGAATGAACTTGAACCGTATTTCTTACTTTTCAAGATACCGTTCCACTGGATTAGATGACAAAAATTAACGCAGATTAAATTATAAATTGCGAAGATCAGAGCAAGAAAATTAAACACATTTTTAAAAAAGGAGTGAGAAAGATTGAATGCTCATGTTATTTCAAAAGAAAAGAAAAAAAAAGAATCCAACCTGTGTTGTAAATTCTAGTCCGCTCAATTATTTTCGTTGCAGCCAAACTGTATACAGAAATGAGGCAGGTGGTTCCCCAATGAACTTTTCCATGTCACAGAACAGGGTAAAAATAATAAATTGGACATTGTAAGACTTTATGCATTTCGTGAGCACTGCAGAACCTGTTTGAGATTCCTTTCTTGTAGCTTCCTCTTGTTGGCAGTAAATGGTAAGCCACCATTGCCATATTTCAATCCCTTTCACTTTCTTGGCTGTTATGTCCGACTAAATCATTCTGACTTCTTCCTTTTCACTCATCAATTACTGGCTAACAAGAACAGAAAGTTCATTGACAACTTACAACTATCAATATATATATTGGGGGGGGAGGCGATTTAAAATAATTTCTGTTAAGTCATTGTGTGTACTGGAAGCCTTAATTCACTGGATCCTAGAATTAAATAGTAAAGTAAGGGACACATTTTTCACATTTGCAAACTATCTGACAGGACAGATGGAAACACAGGTTTATCTCTGCTCCCCAAAATGTTGCCACAGGGATTGTTTTCACAGTAAAGTTCTATGTATTCCTGTATTCTTTACAATCTTTACTCCATATTTTCTTTATTCTTTCCAATAGATGCATCACCCCAAACTCATAGACACCAATGCAGTGTTTCCTCAGAAAAAAAGCACTAAAATGATTGGTCAAAAGTTTCACATGAATCAAGTTCCATCATTTCTTCATAACTATCTAACTTTCCACATTAAGGATCATTAACAGGACTTGAAGAACAGCGCACATCCATTTAGAACTGAGCAATTTCCTCAGTGTTATTTTATAAAAATCTTATATTAAGCAAAGCAGGGTCTCTTGAAACACTCTAGGATGATGACTTAGGATTTGAAAATCAATCTCTTAGCAGCTCTTTGTGACATATAATTCCTTACAAATCTATTTCAGTCATTCATTAAGAATTGATCATGAAGATAATCCATGGATGACTTTGCTAAAATTATATACTATACTATACTATATAATTTATAATCTGCTTTGGTCAATGTTTTTTAACTTTGCAAGACCAGGGCTTTGTTTTGCTTTGTCTACGTTTACAGGTAGTCCTTGACTTACAACCATTCATTTAGTGACTTTTCACAGTTAGGACACAGTAAAAAAGTGAACTTACAATTGTTGCAGCATCCCTATGGTCATGTGATCAAAAGTTGGGCACTTGACAACTGACATTTATTTATGACAGTTGCACTGTCCCACCAGGGTCATACGATCATCATTTCTAACCTGCCCAGCTGGCTTCCCACAAGCAAAAAAATCAAGGAGAAAAACTAGATTCACTTTTTTTTCTAATTTTCTTAATGAACTAGGAAAGTGATATCCACTCAAATTATTGTGCCTTGAAAAGTTAGGAAGCTTGCTGTGCAATGCTGCGCAGAAGACATGCCATTGAATATGGCTGTTTATTCCTAGGAAATTGGACTGTGGTTTGCAGTCAAAGTGAATTGTAATAGCTGCCATTGCAGAGCGATCACAAATCACTGCTGGCTGTCAGAGGAAACAATGCTTTCATAATTCTGTCAGTTGTTCTGGTAGGGTGCAGATATGAAAGGGGGAGTACATTTGTCCACTCAGTTTGATGCACTCTGAATTGCAGACTGAGCACGCAATATAATGATCCCATCACACTTCCTTCGACATAGTAATGTGTATTCATTTCCCATGTGGTCACTGCACACCGAGGTAGCAGATTGATTGTTCAACAAATTAGGTCAAAGAAGATACCTCGATTGTCAAGGAATAATTGTTTCTGCTACACTTCCAAAAGTCTAGGAAATGTCTTATAAAATGTTTGGAGTAACCCTTAAAACTACAGGTCCCTGCACTCACCATGCAGTATTTTAGGTGCTACAACTGAAACTTTGATCATATAGCTCTGATGAGACAAATGAGAACACCCTTTTGTTCAGAGGTGGTATTCAGCAGGTTCTGACCAGTTCTGGAGAACCGATAGCAGAAATTTTGAGTAGTTCGGAGAACTGGCAAATACCACCTCTGACTGGCCCCGCCCTCCTCTATTTTCTGCCTCCCGAGTCCCAGCTGATCGGCTTCTTTGGTTGTCCTGCATAGGAGAACAAAGCTGGAAAGCAGGTTAGTGGGGTGGGAAGGGAATGGGATTTTATAGTATCCTTCCCCTGTCATGCCCACCAAGCAACACCACACCCACCAAGGCATGCCCACAGAACCAGTAGTAAAAAATTTTGAATCTCACCACTGCTCTTGTTGCATCTTCCTCATTGCTTTCAAGAGTGCAGAACCTACACCTGGTTTGCATGAGTTGTTGCTGCTGGTGTTGTTTTCAATGGATTGTATAGTTAGACTGAATGGGGGGGAGATCTCACCTCTTACTTACACTTATGATGCACACAAATCTCTAGGGAATAAATGGTGGAAGGTGGAATACTTCCATCTTCCACCATTTTCAGTTCCCAAACTCTTACAAGCCATTGGGGGAATCCACAGTGCAGGAAGGAATGAAAATCACAGTCCCATTGCAAGAAGTGTCTGAAAATCCTGAAAGAAGACCCTTTACTTCTACAAAAGGGAATGTAAGAAAAGGAGGGGAAGAGTAATCTGACACAATTTGCTGTCAGTTTCTAAGTGGAAAAGAGGCAAGTTATTTGCTTTGCCTGGAACAGTGAAAGGGGTTCAAGAAACCCCTTTCAGAGCCTGAAGTCCAAGTGTAGAAAGAGAAGAGGCAAGAGTTCCCTCCTTGAGGAATAATGTCCCAGGGCCAGAAAAAAAAAACCACAAATGCAAACACAATTTTTAACTCGAACACTTTCAAGCACACCATGCCCGAACCAGAAATAAATCAGCTGATACAGTAGGGATCTAGAGGTCAAGTTCCTTCAAATCGGTATAGAATTCTCATGCAGAGGTATTCAAAGTTTGCTTCAATAATTCATTATCTTTTGACTACAAGGCATTTAGAGAAGACTTAAGAATGTGCGTCTCTACCTTACTGAAGCATGAGACCCAGTGGATTCCACTCAGCTTCAACCAGGAGTGTTTCACTTCTTGATCATTACAAACATCCAACAAACATCCAACAAATGCATATACTACATACTCCAAATAGATAATGAGAAAAGGTTCCTTTGCACCAGGCAGAATGTGGGAAATTTAACCCCAATCTCCTTGCCATGAGCTGCATTTGCCATTCCGGAGCCACTTTTGTCTGTGAAGCACTGTAGTGGAGGTATCTTTTCAAAATGCAACTGATCAGTTGCGCTGGATACAGTGAATGTGGCTGAGCAGCTACTGTCTTGAAAAGAGGAACAGGAACTCTAGACTTGTAATTGTAGGAGAATTATAGGCTCACTAATTGTGAATGTGCAAAAATCAAGATTTCAAATTAATCGTGCAGATATTTACAATTGTACCTCTTGTATTGTACTTCACAATAATACACTTCCAAATAATTTTCCTCTAGAGCACAGCACATATTTTAGCAACATTTTTAAAGAAACCAACCTTACGTTGACACCAATTGCATAAGCGAAGAATTTCTTTGCTTCGCTTTTTATTTACTTTTGCCTTCTTTGGGCAGTTCCCTGTGCTTTTAGGACACTTGAAAGAGATGTGACTGTCCCAGCCCCATTCGTGAAGGAGACAGATGGACTTGGCTCCTTCTTCTATCAATCTTGATAGACTCTGAAGCCATTTCCCTCAGGTAGAGCCACATCAACTTTATTTTTTGGTGTATAGAAACCAAAATCTGCTTTTAAAAAAATCATTAAAATGTATTGTGGGGGGAAATGATATCATTTTAACAGCATGTTTTGTGCTTCTTGACTTAGATTTCACAGTGATGGGGAAAAAATGCTTTTTAATTTGGCCCCTTGTCACCTTATTTCCTGTTGAGGTCTAGATTAATAGAACAGTGAATATTCTTTCTGAGAAATATACTGTATGAAACCCATTAGCAATAGCAATAACACTTAGACTTATATACCACTTCACAGTGCTTTACAGCCCTCTCTAAGTGGTTTACAGAGTCAGCATATTGCTCCCAACAATCAGGGTCCTTATTAAGGTGTAAATGTCCCATATAGTGCTATATTATAAGCAAAAAATAGAAAACATTAAAAAGTATTCTAAAAATGTTTACTATTAAGGAACTAAGGAGACTTCTTGGCGCAGTAGTTAGAGTGCAGTACTGCAAGCTACTTCTACTACCTGCCAGCTGCCTGCAATTTGGCAAATCGAATCTCACCAGGCTCAAGGTTGACTCAGCCTTCCATCCTTCCGAGGTGGGTAAAATGAGGACCCAAAATTGTTGGGGGCAATATGCTGACTCTACAGGTGAAACTCAAAAAATTAGAATATCATGCAAAAGTTCATTTATTTCAGTAATGCAACTTAAAAGGTGAAACTAATATATGAGATAGACTCATTACATGCAAAGCAAGATAGTTCAAGCCGTGATTTGTCATAATTGTGATGATTATGGCGTACAGCTCATGAAAACCCCAAATCCACAATCTCAGAAAATTAGAATATTACATGCAATCAATAAAACAAGGATTGTACATAGAACAATATCGGACCTCTGAAAAGTATAAGCATGCATATGTACTCAGTACTTGGTTTGGGCCCCTTTTGCAGCAATTACTGCCTCAATGCGGCGTGGCATGGAAGCTATCAGCCTGTGGCACTGCTGAGGTGTTATGGAAGACCAGGATGCTTCAATAGCGGCCTTCAGCTCTTCTGCATTGTTCGGTCTCATGTCTCTCATCTTTCTCTTGGCAATGCCCCATAGATTCTCTATGGGGTTCAGGTCAGGCGAGTTTGCTGGCCAATCAAGCACAGTAATCCCATGGTCATTGAACCAGGTTTTGGTGCTTTTGGCAGTGTGGGCAGGTGCCAAGTCCTGCTGGAAAATGAAGTCAGCATCCCCATAAAGCTCATCTGTGGAAGGAAGCATGAAGTGCTCCAAAATCTCCTGGTAGATGGCTGCATTGACCCTGGACTTAATGAAGCACAGTGGACCAACACCAGCAGATGACATGGCTCCCCAAATCAACACAGACTGTGGAAACTTCACACTGGACTTCAAGCATCTTGCAGTGTGTGCCTCTCCATTCTTCCTCCAGACTCTGGGTCCTTGGTTTCCAAATGAGATGCAAAAGTTGCTCTCATCAGAAAAGAGGACTTTGGACCACTGAGCAACAGACCAGGTCTTTTTCTTTAGCCCAGGTAAGACACTTCTGACGTTTGTTGTTCAGGAGCGGCTTGACAAGAGGAATATGACATTTGAAGCCCATGTCCAGGATCCGTCTGTGTGTGGTGGCTCTTGATGCACTGACTCCAGCCTCAGTCCACTCCTTGTGAAAGTCCCAACACTTTTGAATGGCCTTTTCCTGACAATCCTCTCCAGGCTGCGGTCATCCCTGCTGCTTGTGCACCTTTTTCTTCCACACTTTTCCCTTCCACATAACTTTCTATTAATGTGCTTTGATACAGCACTTTGGGAACATCCAACTTCTTTTGCAATTACCTTTTGAGGCTTTCCCTCCTTATGGAGGGTGTCAATGATGGTTTTCTGCACAACTGTCAGGTCAGCAGTCTTTCCCATGATTGTGATTCCTACTGAACCAGACTGAGAGACCATTTAAAGGCTCAGGAACCCTTTGCAGGTGTTATGGCTTAATTAGCTGATTAGAGTGGGACACTTTGAGCCTAGAATATTGCACCTTTTCACAATATTCTAATTTTCTGAGATTGTGGATTTGGGGTTTTCATGAGCTGTAAGCCATAATCATCACAATTATGACAAATCACGGCTTGAACTATCTTGCTTTGCATGTAATGAGTCTATCTCATATATTAGTTTCACCTTTTAAGTTGCATTACTGAAATAAATGAACTTTTGCACGATATTCTAATTTTTGAGTTTCACCTGTATAAACTGCTTAGAGAGGGCTGTAAAGCATTGTAAAGCAGTATATTGTATAAGTGCTATTGCTACTATATTTGAGTTATAATTAGAAAACAGATTATTTTTTATTTAACTCATCCAAGAATTTTAAAGGGCTAATTCAAAATGGGGGAAGAGAATGGATTCTGTATTAAATTGCCTATTAAAGGGGCCTTGGTGGTGCAGGCTGCTAAATGCCTAGCACTTAAGTTCCAGCTGCCTGCAATTATTGCAGGCTCGAATCCCACCAGGCTCAAGGTTGACTCAGCCTTCCATCCTCTCGGGGTAGGTAAACTGAGGACCCAAGATTGTTGGGGGCAATAAGCTGACTTTGTAAAAATGCCACTTAGTAATAAGCAGGCATATACAATGGAATGAAGGCTATTGCTGAGTGCACTGGGTTGTATCCCAAAAATAGTAAGCCGCCCTGAGTCTTCGGAGAAGGGGGGCATATAAATGTAATTTTAAAAAAAATTGGATTAGTTGATTCTGAATTGTGACAAATGCTGAATGAAAACCAGAATGAAAATCATAAAGAAGTTTGGCTGAAAATCTTAAAGAATGGGAATACATTCATGAGGATGCAAAGAAAGCCATATAATTGGATTGTAAAACCACAATATTGGATGTGCATAATTTCTGTGAGGCATCTCCATATACGGTATATTATAATAGTCCTAAATATTGATGGAACATTCAATGTGCCCAGGATCTTTCTCTTATATCATTCTATTCTATTTTTTATGCTGTTGTTCTGATAATTCACTGATTTTTAAGCATTTTAAAATGTTTGGTAATTATTTGTGTTGTTTCATAATCTTTGCCATTATTTTAGTTGCAAGTTGTCATTAATATGTTTAATAAACTGAGATATAAGCTAGAAAAAAATACAGCTTGCCATGCTTATATACAATTGTGTCCAGTATAACTACATGCCCAAAAGTGATGGTACAATTCTGCTTGTAGTATTATTCATATGATCCATGATCACTTATATTCTACTGTGTTACCTGAGTTATACTTTAAATTATTTTGAATAATAATAACAATCCCATAATAAATTGAAAGCTGGCAATGCTAGTGTTTATATGAAAAAATAGATTTTTTTAAAGAAAAGAACCAAATATAGCATAAGTGTATAAAAAATTTACAAAGCACTCCTGTAGTGTCATTATTTTCTATGCACTTGCTAAGGAACATGGTTTGCATGATCTAAATATTTATTTATGTACCACACTCCTACCCTGCTGTTATCAAAATAACTCTTGGAAGTTTAGAGCCAATGTAACCAAAAATGTTAAAAGTCCGAGATTAATGCAAAATATAATTGCACTAATAATAATGGTATATCAGACCCCACATATTTGTGCTCATTGAATACTAGAATTTTAAATTCTGAACCTTATCATTTAAAAAAAAGAGTACAATGTCCAAGGAGAAATGCAAAATAAATGATTTGATAAAGGTGATAGTTTTTCACGCCTGAAAATAATGTTTCTCTTTCATATTCTCTTGATCAGCTGCTTGCAATAACACATTGCAGATACAATCTCAAGACCTTATGGCATGTACTTGTCGCTACTTGCATAAGTTACTGTGGACACAGGATCACAGAGACTTTGAACATAATTTCTCACACTACAGGAGATTAAATAGACCCCATCCGAAGAAGGCAAGCAGCAGCGATGGCCCTAGAGTAACACAAAACAAACTGCACCTTGTTTCACTCACACAGGAACGAGAACACAGGCACACAAATTGTTTTTTTTTTTAATTAGAAAAATGGGGTAGGATTTGCTGGTTCCTACTGAAATATATGATGTTCGGCTACATTCAGTCGGTTATCTTGAGCAAATTAGGTCAGTATGTGTGTCTGGCAAGGTGGGAGTAGATCTACTCAGTAAGGTTTTTTTTTTTAAGATAGTTTCAATTATACCAAATCTCTGCTAGTTTAAATGCTTCAATGGGAATGATGTCAATGTCCACTCAATTCATATGTTGTCCAAATGGGAAGCAAAGCATCCAAGTTACTGTTCCCAAGGACTGGTTTTGCATTTCTACATGAAGGTGGGAGCAGGTTAACACTCTGGAAAATTAAGGCCATATCTCCACAGCAGCCAAGGGGAATGCAAGAACAGCTATGCATAACAACATGTAGGTACATAAATCACACATTTTTTTGAAGAACTAAATGAGTGCTTGATCTTCTACTGCAACTATGAAAGTCAAACAACTGCTGGAGAAAATATTGATCTTTTTGAGGGCTGTTTGGAAAGTGAAACAGTATTTGCTGTTGGAAGTTTATTTGTTTTCATGTAAAGTAAGTAGTTGCTTTTCTGATGGACTTCTCTAGACAACTTCAAGGAAGATTTTAGCCACAAAGAGAAAGACATCCTCTATGCTGAGCATTTCTTCTGCATTCCCACCCACCCACCCACCCATACAAGCTTTTGTATTTAGCATGGTAGAAAAGAAATTGTCTTGAATATTTTTAAGCAGAAGAAAAGTTTCCTCTAATGGTTATTATGGATATGATCTTGGATCCTGCTGATCAAAGGCTATGGATACAAAATGCCTTGTCCTCTATTGCATAATCTATCTCACTCATGTTTGTTGACTTCCCGTGAAGAGATAATGTAATGAAGAAACTACCATGGGGCTTTTCTGCATCACAATGCAGGAGCAATTAAGAACCATGGAGAATGTTTAGAAAGTAGTAATGCCACCATGCTTGACTATCTGATAACCATAAAATGAATTCAGAAAACAGAAAAACAAAAGAGCCAGTATGATGCAGTGGTTGAGGTACTGGTCTAGAAACCAGTAAATGGTGAGTTCTAGTTTGACCTTGGTCAAACCTCCGCACCTTCTGCCACGACCTGAAGACCTGGTTATTTGACCAAGCCGGGCTGTGATTGCCTTCTCGGGGGGGATGGGATGGTTTTAATTTTATTTTAATTTGGGCAAATATTGGGCTTGTTTTGGTTTAATTTCCTTTTAACTATTTATTGTCAATGTATGTTTTTAGTTGTGAGCCGCCCAGAGTCTTCAGAGATGGGGCGGCATACAAGTCCAAATAATAAAATAAATAAATAAATAATAAAAAGCCATCTGAGTGACTTTGGGCTCCCCCCCCCCCTCTCTCTCTCTCAGTTCAATCCCAGGGTTGTTCTTGTGGGAACAAGAGGAAGAAAGAGGAAGGAGTCTTAGATATGTTTGCCACTTTGAGTCATTCATATAAAAATAACAAGCTTGATAACCGTGCTTTGCTACAAAACTATGTGGTTGGGATTAGTTTTTGGGGAGGAAAATAAGGGGAAAAAATTCTGCCTTTGCCTACCAGCATCCATCGGTATTCATCTGGCTAGCAGCCTGTCACTGTGTGAGAGAGCTGAGGGCTGCTTGGAAAGTGAAACAGTATTTGCTGTGTGAGCAAGGAGACAGCAAGGAGTCTGGGCGTGGCTTAGCTAAACTGTTCTGTACTAAAGCTGATTGCTGGTGTGAAACTAAAACAGACACAGAGACTCCTTTCCTCTGCTTGTGTTTTGCATTTGGAACAGATTTCTTTTCAGGTAGGGAGAAGGAGTAGAATTCCTTAGCATCAGAGTGTGTTAATAATAATATACGAAATACTAATGCCCTGATGGTCATTTTGAAAAATCCTTTCTTAGTGAGAACCTAGAAGCCAAGAGGAACATACTTGCCAGATTTCAAGTTTGTAGGCTTTACAGTTCTGGAGATTTTGTGATGATGTGTGAGTGGTATTTCACTTTTATATATATAGATAATAAAGGCAGGGTTTTAAATATACAGCACTAAAAGAAATGGAAGGAAAAGGAAGGAGGGAAACAAATACCCTGAGAAAAATAAAAACTCCTCAGAAGACAACCATAAACTTCCAGGAAACTTTAAAAATAGATTTTGGTAGGAGATCTTAAGTTGTCATCTTCAACTACGTCTTTAAATCTAACTGCGAAGCCCGTGTCTTTTATCTGCCCCTTTCCATCACTTAAGCACTTCCCATTCCCACAACAAAATTCTGGCATGGGTATGAACAACTGGTAGGCCTACGACTATCCATTTGAAAAAGAAGTTCATCAGAGTCCTTATAGCAGATAGCTAAACCACAAGTCTTTTCAACACGCTGTCACACAAAATAAAGGGTAAGTGTGGGCTTTCATGCTTGCAAAGAAAATAGTTTGTGGGAAAAACAACAACAGGCAAAGGGTCAATGATAGAAACCTTGTAGAAATGCTGTAACACAACTGGTATTAATAATTAAATGGACATGAAATCCCAATAAATATTAAGTATACACACACACACACACACACACACACACACTATTTATATCTTATATATAATTATATAATCTTAATATTTGCTGGCAGAAGCACAAAGCCGAAGACACCAGCCTGAAGATGGCGAGTGGGATCTCGTCGAAACGTCGCCAAGGTATTCTCAATCTTACACAGGACAAGACCCAAATACACCAAGACCTACATACCTTTACCCATGAAAATCTACGAAATATATATATATATGTTCTGTCTCCCCTTCCCTTCCCCAGAAGGTAAGGAACTTGGTAGCAATGCTAGCACAGAGAGTCACACTGGCCTGTCTCCAAAATCCCAGTTATCTCTCCCGATAAGAGTGTTGGCAGTCACCCAGGCTCTCACTGCCAAATTCAAAGCTAACAAGGAATGAAGTACTCACAGAAGACTGATTTATTCTCAAAGTCCAAAAACTAAATCAGGCACACAGACGGAATCCTCGGCTTCATTTCACACTTTGTCATGCACAGAGTTTGCAACGTAGGCACACCCACCTTTATACCTGGTGGGGTGTGGTCCAGCTCAATCTCTGGCCCTCCCACGCCCCCTACGTTGCTGCTGACGTTTCTCCCTCCGACGTTGCCTGGGATCAAGACAGGAACCCTCCTCCTCCCTCTCTCGCCGTGGCCGTACTGATACGTGTATCTCAGGCTGTTCCTCTTGGCTTTCCGAGGAAACCTGAGGCATTGCCAGGGAGGAAGGTCCTGGGGAGGGAGGCCTTGCCAGGGAGGAAGGTCCTGGGGAGGGGGGCCTTGCCAGGGAGGAAGGTCCTGGGGAGGGAGACCTTGCCAGGGAGGAAGATCCTGGGGAGGAAGGCCCTGGTGAGGAAGGCATTGCCCGTTCCTCCTCTTCTTCATCATCCAGGTCCTCTTCCTCTGTCAGCACAGGCTCACGAGGCGGGGCCACAACACACACACACACACACACACACACACACACACATATATATATATATATGAATGAATGATCAGGAAATCCAATTTAAATCAGAGAAATGGAGAATGTGTTTTAGTCAATCATACATTTTTCTACAGCAACATAAAGCACATATCTCCATAAGTCGGGATTTGTGAAAGATACACTTGATTTAACAATGCTATTTTGACATGTAATGACAGAGGAACATTTATTATACATTCCCTTAATCGTGAGACTTGCATTTTGTCAAGGTTAGAATTGGCATTCCGAGGATACATCCGCTTAGAAGTGTACCATAAAATTGAGAAGCTTCATTTGGTATTTTCCCCCTCCCTCAAACTTAACACATTATTAGAAATATCTCTCATTCGTGTTTCTGCTGCTCTGAAATCTAAATCACAGTAATCCTACTTACGGTGATCATGTTAGTTGAAGATTAGCTTTGTATATTTATGATGCTACAGTAAAAAAAAAAAGCTATGCAGCAGGTTTTATTAAGAAATAAAGTCAGTATTCCAATATTGACTATTGCTTCCAAAATATTTAATTTTGTCTCTATATTTTTAATAAATATTTTGGCAGAAACTACACAAATAATTATGTTTAATGCATTATGAATTGATGCATCTGTAAAAGATTTCCACTGGGATGCAATGAAAGAATTTACACTTAGGGAATAATTAATCCTTTTGTTCCTCAATACAGTATTCTAGCCAGCCATCACATTTCAGTTCATTGTTTAAAACCAAAAAGATCAGAACAAGGAATTTGATACTAGATTATCTTTCCCAACTCCTGCTAACCTTTAGGACTGAGGCTTTCCAAGGGTGGCTTTGGGGATCTTCAAAAAAGAGTGGAGGGTAGAATGGAGAGGGGGAGAGACAAAAAAAACCCCTAAATTTATTCCACGTTATTGCATGCAGTGAGAAGCAATTTAAAAACAAACACGAAGAAGAAAGGAACTGAATGTTGTTTCTTCCTTCTTCTGTTTTGCAGTGTTCAAAGCAGCTTTCTCTGAAAAGAAATGAGGGGATGTGAATTCTGCTTTGCCTTTTGTAAAACCGTGACATTTCTGTATAAAGGCAACTACATTCCCCATGTCCTATCCTTACCGCTATGAGATGCAGTCTCTGTGTGTTTTTGTGTAATGTTATTCTATACCAAATACACACGAGGGAACTAGATACAGAAGGCATCTCAGCCACTTATTTCTTCTTTTGGAACTATTTTCATTTAAGAGGCCAACAGATGCTAAGTTTTGATATCCAAAAATATATCTCTGTGTGAAGGGTGGGAGAGAGGGAGGGAGAGAGACAGAGAGAAGGGGGAGGGAGGAGGGAGGGAAGGAGAGAGAGGGGAGGGAAGGAGAGACAGGAGAGGGAAGGAGAGAGAGGAGAGGGAAGGAGAGAGAGAGAAAGAGAGAGAGAGAGAGAGAACCCACTTTGGCAAATGTGCTCTGGCCACAGAATCTTTTAATGGTCACAAACAATCATGGAGACACTCTAATACAGGGGTGTGAAACTGGATTTCTTCAAGGGCCGGATCAGCATTGTAGTTATCCGTGGGCCAGCTTGGAGGGGGAGATGGGACAGATGCCTCCTGCAGCACCCTGCTGGCCAAAATGAGGCGGGGGGGCGCATGGCTCTCTGTGCGTGTTTTGGCCGGCAGAGTGCTGCAGGAGGTGGCCCAGGCCAAAAATGAGGTGTGGGGGGGGGCACGTGCCTCCCAGTGCCCTATTTTGGCTGGTTCCAGGCTGGCCCACGGGCCAGATTTAAGCACCCCGTGGGCCAGATTCAGCCCCCAGGCCTTGAGTTTAACATGCCTGCTCTAATAGTTGAACTTGTTTTTGATTCAGCTCAACATATGGCTATATGGCTTGGGTCTGGGGTACTTGCAAGAGCATCTCCTGCCATCAACGAACACCAATCGCCCAGTGCACTCCCACAGACGGGGCCTCCTGGGGGTGCCATCAGCTAAACATTATAGGCTGGCGGCCCCTAGGGGCAGGGCCTTCTCTGTGGGAGCACCCACCCTCTGGAACCAGTTACCCCTGGAATTGCATCTGGCCCCTGATCGCCGCTCCTTCCGCCATGACCTTAAAACATAGTTATTTTCACAATCCGGCCTGGACTGACAGGGGATCGGGGTTTTAACCTGGAATGTTTATTTGGCTGTAATTTAATATTTTTTTAATTGTTTTAATTTTTGTATTGCTCATTTTTTATGTACACCTCTCTGAGTCCTTCGGGAGAGAGGGCGGCCTATAAGTCCAAATAAACTCAAACTCAAACAGAAGAAGCATCTGCACAGGGCCCATGAATCATTGAATGGCTATGTCTGTAATTTGCATGAGATTTCCCTTCAATGTGTATTAGCATATCTAATAAATTGTTTGGATTCTTTTCAGCAGTTAGATTTTTAAAAAGCAGTTCTAAGCACAGGTAGTCCTTGACTTATGGCCATTCCTTTAACAATGGTTCAAAGTCACAATGGCCTTGGAAAAAGTGATTTATGACTTGTACTCACACTTACAACCGTTGCATTACCCCTGTGGTCATATGATTGCAACTTTTTTTTTTGCCAATTTGGCAATTTATGGCCCCCAAAAAACCCTATTGGGGAAGCTGGATTTATTTAATGAATGTGTGATTTGTTTAACGACCCCCTCATAAAAATTATCATAAACTCAGGTCCAACTTGATTTATAATCACAACAACTTACAGTGGAAATTTGAGCCCCAATTGTGGTCATAGGTAGAGGATTAGCAATAGCAATCACACTTATACTGCTTTATAGTGCTTTACAGCCCTCTCAAAGAGTTTTAGAGTCAGTCTACTGCCCCCAACAATTTTGGATCCTCATTTTACCCACCTCGAAGGATGGAAGGCTGAGTCAACGTTGAGCCTGGTGGGATTTGAACTGCCAAATTGCAGGCAGCCGGCAGGCAGCAGAAGTAGCTTGCAGTACTGCATTCTAACCACTGCGCCACAGAGGCTCCTATATGTATCACCTGTATGACTGATCATAAGTGACTCTAACTGAATTCAATGGCAATATAAATTATGTTTCTACAGGGTAAAACCCAAGGTCATTTCCCCACCACTAACTTACAGCATCGCTGTAGCAATCTCTTGTCTTTGGTATAGCAATGTTTGATCATTCTACCTAGAAGATCTCAAGTTGCTAGTGAGGCATGTCCTAAACCAGGGGTCCCCAACCCCCCTGGGCCTCAGCCCACTTCTGCGCCTTGAAGCTTTCAAAACCGGGCCGCGGAAGTGGTGGGAGAGCATGCATGCACCCTACTTCTGAAAGCAGTGGGCGAGTTGTGCGCGGTCGCTCCATTTGTGTGAGTGGCAGGCGAGCGTGCTGCTTGCACACACTCGCCTGCCACACACACAGAACCATTTCCCCACCGGCCTGCAAAACCCAAAATGCTGGGGGAACTCTGTCCTAACCTGAGACTTTCACTCTATGAGATGACACAGGGAAGAAATCCCAAGCACAATTACTAGAATTACATTCTGTTAAAACCAGTGCTATTTCCTTCAAGGCGTTTTGTTCTGGGCTGGGATACAAAGGAAAAAATAAAGGTACAGCTTTACTTCAACTACTGCAGAATCGTGTCAATGTGCATCCAATCCTTTCCTTCAATGTAATAAGAAAACACCCACTCATTTGCATGGGAATAGCTAATTGAACGTGCAACTTCTTTCGGCTTCATCCTTGCTGTTGATTGCCTTAGGTTTGCAAACTGCCTGAGCAGCCTTCAGCCAAGCATCTGAAAATCACAAATCATAGATCATGACTCGAATGATTGCACAAGGAGAAGTGCTGAAGGGTTCACAGTGGCCAGAACAAGACTTAAAAGTGATGCGAAATAGGGAGCAAAAAGGGCTACAATTGCCTTGCAGCCTGAAATAGACTTAGCTTCAATGCCATATATTGGAGAAACAGGGGGGAGGTTTCTCCATCATTGTTTTAAAGGTCAGGATTTTTGTACGTGGATTGGGAGAACTGTAGATTGCAGATGTATTTAACAGCAGGGTATTTTCCACTGCCATGACCAGTTAAAGAAGACTTTTTTAAAAAAAAAAAGAAAAGGAAAAAAAAAACCCCACATCTGCTGGTAAACAGTTTGGCCCTCCTCTGGGTCATCTGCCTTATATATGCTCATTGCTGCATGAATTCTTACCTGGATAAAGTCCCAAGCCTCATATCAGACAAAGTTAGGCTTTCTGTACAGTCCATTACATTTTTAGAGAGGTACCTCAGTGGCTTGCAGTTCATCCCTACTTTTTAATGATGTGGGTCACCTGCTATTTCAAGAGAATACGAAGGAGAACCAAATATGTCATTCCATTGCTTACTATATCTTAGACTGACAGTCAGAAACTACTTTGATGGTGATTTAAAAAAAACAGTTCAACATACATAGAGATTGCTGAGAGCAATGAATGGTTGTGAAATTGTAAGATACTGGGGAAGTAAATACCATTTCTCTTACTTTTTCATAGGAATTCCCAATTAATGCATTTCTTCTACCATGAGATGTCCAAGTGACTTTGCAGTTTGACAACATATTGTTACTTGAGATAAGGGAAGGAAGAAATCCCATTCACAGATTAACAGATAATCAGAGTTGGAAGGGACCTTGTAGGTCATCTAGTCCAACCCCCTGCCCAAGCAGCAGACCCTACTGACAGATGGGAGTCCAATCTCTTCTTGAAAGTCTCAAGTGATGGCGCTCCCACAACTTCTGAGGGCAAGGTGTTCCATTGGTTGATTGTTCCCACTGTCAGAAAGTTTCTCCCTATTTCCAGGTTAAATCTCTCCTTGTTCAGTTTCCATCCATTATTCCTTGTCTGACCTATGGGTGCTTTAGAAAATAGCTTGACCCCTTCCTCTCTGTGGCAGCCCCTCAAATATTGGAAGACCGCTATCATGTCTCCCCTGGTCCTTCTCTTCACTAGACTAGCCAAGCCCAGTTCCTGTAACCGTTCTTCATATGTTTTAGTCTCCAGTCTCCTGATCATCCTGGTTGCTCTTCTCTGCACTTTTACTAGAGTCTCAACATCTTTTTTATAGTGTGGTGACCAAAACTGGATGCAGTACTCTAGGTGTGGTCTTACTAAGGCTTTATTGAGTGGTATTAGTACCTCTCTTGATCTCGATTGTATCCCTCTGTTAATGCAACTTAGGGTTGCATTAGCTTTTTTGTTTGCTGCTGCACACTGCTGGCTCATATTTAGCTGGTTGTCCACTAAGACTCCAAGATCCCTCTCAAATCCTAATAGGTCCTCGCACTTGTATGACTGTCAGACACATGGGTCAAAATTTGGATGCTTGGCAACTGGCATAGTTGCAGTGTAACACCATAATGTGATTGCTCTTTGCGACCTTCCCAGCTGACTTCCAACAAGCAATGGGGGAAACCGTATTCACTTAACAACTGCAGTGGTTCACTTAATAGCCATAGTAAAAAGGGTTATAAAATTGAGCATGACTCCCTTAACAATCACCTTGCTTAGCCATAGAAAACCCGGTCCCAGTTTTGACCACAGGCTGAGGCCTACCCGTCCTCTTCCACACACACACAGGAAGGGGGTTAACTGTTTTATTTATTTGGCGCAACCAACCCCCAGCATTCCCCACAGTCTCACAGCGTGTTCACAGGCCCTTGGATTGGGCTGGGGTTGGCAACTCTGCATCTGCACTGATCGGCTGCAGCTGCACCTCCATCGCTGTGGGTCGCTGTTCGTCCAATGACACTGATGCACAGGCGCCTCCTGTGCCACTTCTCCCTGCTCCCCCATTGCCAACATTCCAGGCCTTGGCCTTCCTGAATTGCTCCCAATACCTGGCTCTTCACCCCCTCAGACAGCTCCAGAACTAGATCCTTCTCTTTGTCTGAGCCAGTCAGCGTTAGCTGAAGGAGGTTTATTGGGAATAGGTGTGTTGGGAATGCTCTATGATGCTTTAAATCCTTTTGCTCCTAAGTTTAGAATAGAATAGAATAGAGTAGAGTAGAGTAGAGTAGAGTAGAATAGAATAGAATAGAATAGAATAGAATAGAATAGAATAGACAACACAGAATGGAATGGAATGGAATGGAATGGAATAGAATAGAATAGAATAGAATAGAATAGAATAGAATAGAATAGAATAGAATAGAATAAACACAGAAGAATGGGATGGAATGGAATGGAATATAGAATAGAATAGAATAGAATAGAATAGAATAGAATAGAATAGACAACACAGAATGGAATGGATGGAATGAATGGAATAGAATAGAATGAATAGAACAGAATGGAATAGAATAGAATAGAATAGAATAGAATAGAATAGAATAGAATAGACAACACAGAATGGAATGGGATGGAATGGAATGGAATGGAATGGAATGGAATAGAATAGAATAGAATAGAATAGAATAGAATAGAATAGAATAGACAACACAGAATGGAATGGGATGGAACAGAATGGAACAGAACAGAACAGAACAGAACAGAACAGAACAGAATAGAATAGAATAGAATAGAATAGAATAGAATGGGTCGGGAAAGGAAGGGAAGGGAAGGGGATGGGGTGGGATGGGATGGGATGGGATGGGATGGGATAGTTTATTGACCAGGTGTGATTGGACACACAAGAAATTTGTCTCCGCTGTATAAGTTCTCAGTGTACAAGCAACAAGTCATGATCATAATCATAAAATACAATCATCATAACTCATAAGCTACAACCCTCAGTGATAGTCAATAGGATACTAAATAAGCAAGTAAAAACAATCAACATAAATCATAATATACAAACAACTACTGTAAGTTATAGTCATGAGAAATAAGGAAATAAGTAATAAGAAAGATGAGAAGGATAATAGTAATATACAGTTGCCCTAATAGGTGGTTTGACATCTTGGGAGCATAAGACAGTGTCGTGAGAATGTGTTGTTTAGCAAAGTGATGCGAGGAAAATGCCCTATAGCATCATCTTGAGGGAAGAAGTTGAAGGGAAAAGTTTTGCTCCTATGAAACCAGTTTGTTAATGCACTAGTAGAAGGTTTAGCATATTCAAGGTTATGCCAATGATTAAAAAAAAATCAAACAAAAAAAAAGCTTTTTCAGTTTCTGTTGCTGTTCTTCTTATGTAGTTTTTTTCTTTTTAAAAATATGTAACAAAACTTAACAAATATCTCTACTAAATGTGCATAAACTCTAACAACAAACATTACTTGGAATCACTGTACTTACATTAGATGGCTGGCAGATTTGGGGTTCACCTGATTGAATCTTTCTCTGAGCAAGACCTAAATACTGAAACATCTGAAGATCTAGACCCTGGTTTGCAAAAGTCTGTGCTGCAATAAATTAATGAGACTTTACAGATACTTTGCCTTCTTTGCAGCATGTATTTTAATTGGACAGTTAGCTGATTGATGGGATGAAAGTTAGGTAGCTAATCGACTAAAAGTCTTTAAGCCTTTGAGAAGGCAGATAAGTTCATAAAATAATAATGCGTTTAAAGGCATGTCATGGAAGACCCACTTGAGATGCATGATATTCACTTTTATTAAACCATTTTGGTCTTAGGCAATTCCTTTTTCTTCTTTTGATTTGAGGCAGCTGATGTTCCATCTGGAACTTGAAATGTTGAAAGCAAAAGTGGGGAGGGAAGAAGTTAGGAAGCAGGAGGGTAGCCAGGGAGACAACATATTTTTTGTGAAATGTTCTTTATGCAGGGTAAAGTATTCCGACGCTATACCCATATTTGTAAAATGCTTGACTCTCTTTAAGTTGTTTAAGTTTTCTAAATGTTTATTAGTCCATAGCGTAAGATCCACTGCAGGGAACAGAAAATGGAAATTTCTCAGAAACTCCTGCAAAAGATTTGGATGTTTTTCAAAGAAATGAAAGGATTCTCTCCTGCCCACCCCCACGCCCCTTGATTATTTCGCTATTTACTTCTAAAAATATGTATGCTGTCTAGCCTATGGAGATATTTGACACCACTGGTGAACAGTTCCTTTGTGTTCAAGGTTTTAATTACAAATGGGCTTTTCATTTCCTTTAGCTTCTTCTTTCAGTCCCTTTTGCCCTCCCTCGAACACTGAAATAGTTTGTGGTTGTTAACATGGGGCTCATCTGGGTTTTTAAACTATATATCCATGGAGTATAAACAGCAGAGAAAAGGTGCTACAATTGTGTCTCAACAAATTTGTCACTGCGTTTTTTTGAAATTTGTCTGTCAAGCTCCTAAGCTAAGATTTGCAGGCAGGGCAGCTAGCCAGAGCCTGCTAGCTAGCACATTTGTTATCTTGTCTCCATAGTAATGAGATAAGACTGTCTTGTGACTTTTGATTTTACTGCACATGTCTGCAAAAGTTTTTACTTCACTTCCTGTAAGTTTCTTTATACTTTTTCTATATGCCTTGGTGTGAGATTAAGCTGCCGGTATGTAGCTCCGTTAGGTTTTATTATTTTATAAATAAAAAAAATGTTTCTTAGATTACTTTCCGGGTCTTATTTTAACAAAATTGACAGCAGAGAAAAGCACGGTCTATCACCTCTAATTAGCAGGGATGTTTGGAAGATTTTTACTCCCTGACAAAACTCTTCAGGTGGAGAGCTAGGAAGGGGTAAAAACATGAACAAGCGTCAGGACAGTGATCAGGTGCTCAGGCAGTTGGTTCTTGAGGATCCAGAGACAATAAAAACACCAGTAAATAAGGGGTTTTTAAGGTTTATTAGCTCAAGCAAACAGATCTAAAAGCATAACATAAAACAGCATAGCAATAGCACTTAGACTTACATACCACTTCACAGTGGTTTACAGCCCTCTCTTAGTGGTTTACAGAGTCAGCATGTTGCCCCCAACAAAAGATCCTCGTTTTACCAACCTCGGAAGGATGGAAGGCTGAGCATACATACCAAACAAGATAAAACCCCAATCTCTTACAGCCCTCCGGGAGCTCCTTAATAAGGACAGAAGAAATGCCCCACGGGAGATCCATTTCCACAGTTGCCACGGTAGCCAGTGCTGGGTTTCATGCAGAAGCTCCCAACAACAACAATCCCAAGGTTTGCATTAAAACCTGCCTCTGCCATAGTCATGAATTGCAAGACCTCACCTGGCCCATGCTTTTGTCATTACCTGAAGATTTCCTGCTTCTCTTTTATTCAGCAAGCAAGAGTGAAAAACAAGCAGGTGAGCTCAGAACGAGCGCTAAATGTTTAGATTTTTCTTAACATGAAGGAGAAATCGAAATATGTCACTGAGATTCTCAAAATAACAATGGCTTTCCACATTGCCACTACAAGAAGCCAAGAAGTCGCTCTGTCCTATTGCCAAACATTCATTCATTCATTCTGTTATGTATGTAGGTTTGAATGTTATTGGTTTATTTGAACTGTTCTTGTAAAATGTCAAATGGTATTGGTTTAAATAGTGTGGGAAGAAACCCTGCACTCCCATTGGCTGGCAACCACGGCTGCAGGCTATAAGAGGCAGCCGTAGCCAAGCCAGGACGGGTCCATTCGAGCTGTAGTCACTGAATAAACTCTTTGCTGGAACTCTTCGCGTCTGACTCTTCATGCAGACTTAACACATTCATTCATTCATTCATTCATTCATTCATTCATTCATTCATTCATTCATCAACTTTATAAAGCCACACACCTTATACACATGATTCCAGGTGGTATATAGCAAAAAAATCCACAATTTAAGAGCCATGTAAGACCTTATAAACAATTGGGAAGGCACTGATCAAGCAAAAATTGATGCATAAGCAAATTGCTGGTCTTCCTTACACCCTAAGTCAAAATGACAATGGGGGAAAAAACTGACCAAGAGAAGCTGGGAAGGTCTATATCCTTTGGCTGCACTTGTTACCACATCATCAGTGAAATATAGCAGATTATATGCAATGCAAAAGCCATATTGGGAGAAGAGGGGAAACAAATAAGGTGATTGGAACGAGCCTCATTTATAGGCAGGGAATGAGATTAAGGCAGTGTTATGGTATAAAAAAGAGCATTTATCTCTTCCATGGTTAGGAGAAATGAGGAGACACCCTAAGCAGGGCAGAGGAGCTTCAAAACTTGGCTTGCTTTTCTGTGAACATGAAATTAGCTGGGAAAAGCTTAGCGCTTTCTGAAACAAAAAATTACTAGATATTTCCTTTAACGTGCTGCACCAGTCTTAGAAGAGACGCAACCCACATTTGGTCACCTGTTTCCCTCTAGCATGATCCACCATTTCCCCCTGCCGTGTTGGCTAGCACAGCCACTCACCAGGAGCTGCTAATGTAGACCAGACAATAGAGGACTGCAAACACTGAAGGCTACTTATTTAACAAAGACTGTCATGGTTGCATTAGCTGATATGAGATGGGTGAAGAAAAAGAAATGTTATATCCAGATGCTGCAGCCCTTCAGCATTTAATACGCAGTTTTAATCCTAGCAGGATGAGGACATCATTTTTTTTGACGCAATTGATTTTTGGAGCTGAGCGTAGGGCTTAAGTTTCCACTGCCAGTTTTCAAGGGCCCAGCACCTGTGGGATAACCCACAGCCACGGGGAAGAGGCACACTATTATGGTTTGTCGCACAGTCAGCCAGATGTTCAGACTGGATTTGGTGTTTTTTTATCCACCTATCAATTCCTTCCCAAGGACCTGGGATGGGAGACGTTGATGTTTGATAGTGTTAGAAGTATCGTTGCAGGATGTAAGCTGTTCCAAGTAAAGTTGCCTTTTGCAATTCATATTATTTTATTCTTCCCCTATATTTCATAGGGGGTTTGCTGACTATTATTATTTACTTATTTAGAGCATTCATATACCACTTGTCACATTATGCATCTGCTGGTAGAAAACAGCATTAAATATATGTGGCTTAAAATAAAATGAATCAATCCATTCCAAAACTTTTCAAAAAGTTTTATGAATTCATCAATGCCAACATAAAAATATGTAATTGGCTCGGTGGCTAAGATGCTGAGCTTGTCGATCAGAAAAGTCGTCAGTTTGGCGGTTCGAATCCCTAGCACCGCGTAATGGAGTGAGCTCCCATTACTTGTCCCAGCTTCTGCCCCCTAGCAGTTCGAAAGCATGTAAAAATGCAAGTAGAAAAATAGGGACCACTTTGGTGGGAAGGTAACAGCATTCCGTGTGTCTTCAGCATTTAGTCATGCCGGCCACATGACCATGGAGACATCTTCAGACAGTGCAGGCTCTTTGGCTTTATAACAGAGATGAGCACTGCCCCCTAGAGCCGGAAACGACCAGCACGTATGTGTGAGGGGAACCTTTACCTTTTTATGTGCAACAGGAAGTGGGGGGATTGGTTAATAAAAGATCAAGACAAGTTATTGGGGAGAAAAAAAGAGTGGATAGGAAACTGAAGGCAAAGGCAGGTAAGGGGGTGAAACCCCATCTAGTCTCTTACATAGTTAATTTCTCCAAACACGTGTTTTCTTTTCAGACTTTTCCCAAGTTTCACACTGTGAATCAAACATGTAGTAAAATCAGAACTGATCACCCTCCCCTTCAAAATGACCCATGCTTGGGCAACTTTGGAAGGACGGAAGGGCATATTCCAAAGAGAAACTTGACCAGGTGAAAAAAGTAGATAGGATCAGGATAAATTAAATTTCAATTAAAATGTTTATCAATACAATCTAGCTTTTTCTCTGGTAATATCACACTACTAACTACAGCATACAAAACATTTGCTAGACCAATACTCGAATACAGCTCATCAGGCTGGAACCCACATCAAGTATCTGATATTAACACAGTTGAGAAAGTCCAGAAATATTTCACTAGAAGAGTTCTCCACTCCTCTACTCGTTGCAGAATACCTTATGCCACCAGACTTGAAATTCTACACCTAGAAAACCTAGAACTACACTGCCTTCGGTCCGATCTTAGTACATAAAATCATACATTGCAATGTCCTTCTGGTCAATGAATACTTCAGCTTCAACCATAACAATACAAGAGCACACAACAGATACAAACTCAAGGTAAACCACACCAAACTTGATTGCAGGAAATACGACTTCAGCAACAGAGTGGTCAGTGTCTGGAATACTCTACCTGACTCTGTGGTTTCTTCCCCAAACCCCAAAAACTTTAACCTTAGACTGTCTACTGTTGACCTCACCCCTTTCCTAAGAGGTCTGTAGGGGGCGTGCATAAGCGCACCAACGTGCCTACCATCCCTGTCCTATTGTTTCTTTTTATTTTTCTTATATGTATCCATTTCATGCATTCATAACTATGTATATACTTATACCTATTATCTTGTAAGCGATTGACAAATCAAATCAATCAATCAATAAAACATTAAATGTATTTAATTCCTACGTATTTAATAAAGCATAGAAATTTAATGGGAACTTTTTCAGGGGCTTTAAAGGCTTCAGGATGAGGTTTTATAGCTTGCGCGCTCCTCGAGATCATGCATGAAATAATCAGTCATTATCCATTTGGCATCTTTCACCGGCTGTAAATAACAAATAGCCATTTTGAAAAATTGATTGTAGCGCTCAGAACAAATAGGTGTTCTTTAATTTCAAAGCCTGGGTGGGATTCAAATCAAACTGCAATGTTGTTTTGGGGAAAGTAACAGGGAAATTTCATACCAGAGATATCCCTGAAGTATCCTTCCTGCTTTTTTTTTTTTAATTCATATTTATACCCCGCCCTTCTCCGGAGACTCAGGGCAGCTTACAATGTTTGGAGCACAACCCAATGCGCTCAGCAATAGCCTTCATTCCATTGTATATGCCTGCTTATTATTAAGTGGCATTTTTATAAAGTCAGCTTATTGCCCCCAACAATCTTGGCTCCTCATTTTACCTACCCCAAGAGGATGGAAGGCTGAGTCAACCTTGAGCTTGGTGGGATTCGAGCCTGCACTAATTGCAGGCAGCTGGAGCTAAGCGCTAGGTGTTTAATAACCTGCACCACCAAGGCTCTTCTTTTACTGCTGGTGATACAGTAGTTGCTAAAGTCGGGGATATCTTTTTCTGCCTTTCTTTGATTTTTGCAGATGAAAGTTAAGTGATACCATTTCTGATAAAAAACGACAAACCAATTTGGAAGTGAATGCATGTAATGGCAAGAGAAACCTATGCACATGGGTGACATTAGCTTGTTTACGTTCCCGTAAGATCTGTCTTCTTCTGACACTAATCATAAGAATCATTAAAAGAAACTGGGTCACCTCACAGTGGTAATTTTTGCAGATTCCTACAACCGTTGAGTCAGTTTCATCCCTTCTGCAGCTGAACATTTGCAGTTTCGCTCGCTCCTCATACTTGTCATGGACTGAATGTGAAGAGTTTGCATCCTTAATGGGATCAAAGGTTTTATCAGTGATCCTTCATAAAAGTAAACAGTTGAAATATTCTTCTATTTGCATTGATTGCAGGCCTGACAGGCTTTCTGCTGGTAAATGTTAAACAGTTAGTTTCCACAACCCTGGGGAAAACTATTAAATTTGTAACCATCAAGAAAGTGCTAAGTTGGAAGGGAAGGGGGGAGTTTCTGCAAGAAATTGCCCAGTTATTCTTGAAATACCTTTGTATTAGTCCTATGATCTTCTTTTGCCATAAATTCACATCTTTGTCAAATAAGTGTGAATGCAGCAGATTTAATATTTGAGGTTTTCAGCCATGGTTGAATGGTTACTGTCCTTTCTTTAGGTTGTTCAGTGGTACACCTGAATTTTCCATAGAAGTGTCACAGGCCTGTTGGACCAGAAAATTAAGAAGAACCTGGTGGCACCTTTTTAAATTAACAAACTTTATTTTATTTTACTTTAAAAACTGTCATGAGTTGCAACTCAATTAATCAGCAAAACTCACAAAAATGTATGCCTTTTATTACAATTCTTGGTCAGGAAAAGTGCTGCCAGATTCCTTCTGTTTTTTTTATTCTGTTTTGCCATCATAGGCTTACATGTTTCTCCTCCTATAATATTTGTTAGAGCAGAGAGAGAAGGAGGGGAGAATCTGTTAAGTTTGCATGAAGAGACAAGACGCGGAGTGCTTCAGCTCTTTTTTATTGTGACTTTCAGCTCAGAACGGACCCAAATGGCTCAGCCGCGGCAGCTATTTATAGCCGGCTGCCGCGGCTGCCAGCCAATCAGAGTGCAGGGTTTTCCCGCACTTTTACAACCAATGATTTCAAACACTTTACAACAACAACCAATCATTTCAAACTCTGCATACATAACAGAATCTGTTTCATGATTTTCATATCTATAATAAGTTGTACATTCATAAGCAAAAAGTTGGCCTCGTTCCTTAGCCTGACGCAATTCAGAAGTTTGAATAACTAACAAAAAGGAGGAAAATACATAATTTAGACATTTATACCAGTTTGCAGCCTAAAACTACATTCATTTTAGGGGGGTGAACTATTTTAAGGATTTCCATTATTCCGAACAATTCTGAGCAATAAATCCAGAATTGCTATCGGATTATTCTTATTGGTAGAGGGCTCTGTGCAGTGATGGGATACAAATTTTCTTACTACCAGTTCTGTGGGTGTGGCTTGGTGGGCGTGGCAGGGGAAGGATACTGTAAAATCTCCAGTCAGAGGTGGTATTTTCCAGTTCTCCGAACTACTCAAAATTTCCGCTACCGGTTCTCCAGAACTGATCAGAACCTGCTGAATACCACCTCTGGCTCCGTGATATTTTTAGCTCAATTCTAGCACCCTTGTAGAACATTTTCTTAGAATGTAGATGGTCCCATAGATTTTTTAAAATATGATATTCCTAAGTAAGGTTGGGAAAAAAATTCAGCTTGAAACTTTGGGAAGCTACTGTTTATCAGAATCCTGGGTTAGGCGGTTAATTGTACTCCCACAGCTCCTAGAAATTAAAAAAGGATCCCAGTCTCTCTGCAGTTTTGCTTCTCCTTGTCGTCTTAGGAGCCTTCATCCAGTTCCACCAATTTAGCCAATGTTTAATTTTTGTCTCTTTTGGATCACTTATGTTTAACAACAACATCCATTTATAAGAGTAGTTTCACTCCTCCAGTGGCTACTCTCAATCATACAGTCAATACTCAGGCGGCTGAATCCAAATAAGTAGAAAATATCGACTTGATTAGAGTTATGAGATCTATGCTAGCATCCCCCAACCTTTTGGGCACCTGGGACCGGTTCCATGGAGAGAGGTTTTTCCATGGACCAGAAGGGGTGTGGTCTTTCGTGCTGCCTGCATCCCACGGATGAGGCTTCGCTTCTTTGTGTGGACCAGTTTCTGGCATGCCGCGGGCTAGTGCCAGTCCATGGCCCAGGGGTTTTATGTACAAAATCTGGAGGTCCATCAAATTGTTGCTTTATTGTTATCTGGTGCATATCTGAATCAGAGGTGGTATTCAGCAGGTTCTGACCAGTTCTGGAGAACCGGTAGTGGAAATTTTGAGTAATCTGGAGAACTGGCAAATACCACCTCTGACTGGAGATTTTACAGTATCCTTCCCCTGCCATGCCCACCAAGCCACGCCCACAGAACCAGTAGTAAAAAAAAGTTTGAATCCCACCGCGGATCTGAATGTTTGCAACTGAAATCTACTGGGAGAAGAGATGTTATTTTGTAAATGATTTAAGAAGAAGCCAAGTAAACTGTTCTTCAACACGCCAGAAATAAATACACAGTAGATATATCTACTTCAAGTTTAAATGGTAGGAGACAGATATTGTCAAGTGTTCTGTCTCACAAATATCTAGGCATGGTGTCAGTCAAATGTGTTTGTCCATCAGGCTCTGAAGAAAATATTCCGAAGAGCTTTAAACAAGATTTGGGGAGTGTGGGATGTTATTTCTCCTGTAAAATGAGACCATGTTTTGCATATTCAACCTGACAACAAATTTCTGGCATAAAACCAGCTGTTTGTTATTGTTTGATGTAATGTATTATAACAAGGATTATTCTGTGCAGTCACCTTTAGAATGATTGTCAGTTATTTGATTGCTGTTTGCTACCAGATATTTTTCAGCAGGCAATCACAGCCTACATCCATCTCCACGTGCTTCTTGTCACTCACTTCCTCCTGCTCGGTATGAAATCAAAGGTTTTACATTGCATGCTAATTTGTGTGTGTGTGGGGGAGGTGACTTCTTGTTTTTGTCCTTATAAAACTGTACTATTGCTAAGCTTCCTTTTATATCACAAGAAAGACAAGACCTGCCCAGGCAGCACTTCATCTTTTCTGCATCCGCAGCCATCAAGAAAGGATATTTTCTTGTCTGCTTTTTAAAAAGCTTCTTCTGGGATTTGATAGAATCGCACTAGTACTGTAAGTTGTCATTGATTGATTGATTATGTATCAGCAGATAGTTGTTGACTCTTGGTAGCTACACAACATTTTTCTCTATGATGATCTGTTCTTCCAACGGTTCACTCGTTGCCACTGTAATTAAGTCCATTCACCTTGCTGATGATCATTCTCTTTTTTTCCAGCTTTTTTTTTTAATTCGCATTTATATGCCGCCCTTCTCCGAAGACTCAGGGCAGCTTACAATTTTTGGGATACAACCCAATGCGCTCAGCAATAGCCTTCATTCCATTATTACTAAGCGGCATTTTTACAAAGTCAGCTTATTGCCCCCAACAATCTTGGGTCCTCACTTTACCTACCCCGAGAGGATGGAAGGCTGAGTCATCCTTGAGCCTGGTGGGATTCGAGCCTGCAGTAATTGCAGGCAGCTGGAACTTGAGTGCTAGGCGTTTAACAGCCTGCACCACCAAGGCTCTTAGTTTTCCCAGTATTTGAGCCTTCTCCAAACAAATTAATGCTTCTGCACTAATCCATTGATAGAATTGACTGATAAGATTCAGAATACTTTGGAAAGGAGACAGAAACAATAGATAGATAGATAGATAGATAGATAGATAGATAGATAGATAGAATCAATCAGGTGAGTCATTACTAGAACAAGAAGAAAAAATTTTAGAAATCAGGTATTACTCAGCTAGACCTCACTTAGCGACCATTTAAAGTTACAGCAGTGCTGAAAAAAACTAACAAACAATATCTGCTTTTATCCCACAGTCACATATTATCCTGGACTGTTTTTTTTTTATTTTTTACCCTCCCACAGACTGTAGAGATTGGAGAGAAAGGGATTATAAGACAGTAAACAGGCATAGAATGGAGAATACACAGCAAATGAATGTGATGGTGCCAGCAGTTGGGAGCCACAAGCATACTATGCAAACAGCCCATTGTATTCCCCAACGTGTATCTGCTTACTTTCTTGTAATCCCGTTCTCTTCAGTCTTTCTACTCTGCAATGGTGGGGGGAAGGGAAATAGACCAGACACAAGAGAGATGGTCTACAGAGATTGCTTGTTCGCCCACTCCTCCCCTCTGCATCCCAAAAGGAGAGATTGCTTAAACAAAGAAGGTGGGTTGGGGAAGCATACTGGCTGGGGAATTCAAAAGGTTGATTCACCTATCTTAAAGCCGCCAAGGTCAAGAAACACTGAATTATAGCCCTGGAGATTAATTCCCAGGAGATTTCATTCCTGTGTTGCCCTATCGCGTGTATACCTACATACAAATAGATCCATTTAAATTTAAGAGTTTAATATCAAATAATTAGGTGGGTCTAGGACAACTGAACAAGGCCAGTTTAGTGTGGTCAGCTCACCACTGCCAGCTTACCATTGCCACATCACCGCTGCCAACTCACTGCCACCAAGTTGCTGCAGAACACATGGCCAAATCATCACGGGGACAACTCATTGCGAGCAGCCAGAGGGAGAGCCACATGAGTGGGCAGAGTGAGCAGAGTATAGAGTAGTGGCAGCAGCCAAGGTCTTCCCATTTTCACACCCCTTGCTGCCACTGCTACCACCATGCTAAGTTCTGGGCCAAAGGCCAAAGACGATGGCAGTGGGGGTTTGTGAAAATGGAGCACCCCTGGCCACCACAACCTCCCCGCCATCCCACCTCCCACTGCCACTAACATCTCCAGCCTGTTCGACCCAGAGCTTGTTGTGGCAGCAGCAGGGCAGCGACAGCGGCAGGGTGTGTGAAATTGGGACATTCCCAGCTGCCATTGCCTCTCTGCTGCCCACTCCACCCACTGATGCTGCCACTGTTCCCAGCCTCTTTGACCTGGGCGTCGGTGCAGTGGGAGTGGGTGTGGTGAGGGTGGGGGTATGAAAATGGGAAGCTCCCAATCACCTCTGCCACTCTGCACTCTGCCCACTCGCTCGCTTGCCTACCCACCTGGCTCTTTCTCCAGTTACTCACAGCGAGTTGTCCCTGTGGTGAGTTTCAGTGGTGGGATTCAAATTTTTTACTACCGGTTCTGTGGGCGTGGCTTGGTGGGTGTGGCTTGGTGGGTGTGGCAGGGGAAGGATACTGTGAAATCTCCATTCCCTCCCCACTCCTGGGGGAAGGATACTGTAAAATCCCCATTCCCTCCCCACCCCACTAACCTGCTTTCCAGCTCCGTTCTCCTGTGCAGGGCAACAAAAGAAGACCCAGCCGATCAACTGGGACTCAGAAGGCAGAGAATGGATGGGGGCAGGGCCAGTCAGAAGTGGTATTTGCCAGTTCTCTGAACTACTTAAAATTTCTACTACCTGTTCTCCAGAACTGGTCAGAACCTGCTGAATACCACCCATGGTGAATTGGCTGTATGGAGTTGTCCTGTAGCAATTTGATGGTGGGGAGTCAGCAGAAGTAACTCTGCAGTGCCAAGCTGGCGGAGGTGAGCCGGTCATGCTGAGGGACCATGGTGAGTTGTCCCATTCTGTAACTAGGCATCATTGAATTATAGAATTCAGTGATAAACAACAACAAGAAGAAGAAGAACAACAACAACAATTCTGATAAGCTAAAATTTGAAAACTCAAATTTGGCTGAACTTTGGTGGACAACATCAGCTGTTTTGCTTATTCCACTTTGTTCACTACTGGTACTAGGCAAATATTTATTCACAACTGGTTGTTAAAAAGATACTGTTCTGAGTGTATATCTTTTTAAATATCAGCAGCACATAACATTTGAGCCGCTCACATTGCCAGAAAATTTAAAACTAAATACCTAGGAATCAAATATAAATCTAGGTTTCAGTCAAAACTCAGCGCCTGCTTTACAAGGTTCAGTTTACAGAATGTAATTTCCAATGCCATATAGTGTTTCTATGCCAAAGATAACAATGTAAATTATTTATAGAGCATACAATGCTTGTATATTCATTTTTAGATATCCCTGATGAAAGATTATTTGAATCTGAAACATGTTGAAATATGTTTTCTTGATTTTCCCCTGCTTTAAGAGATTCTTTTTTTTTATAAATCCTATTTCTGTTGCTCTGCATTCTCAACAGACCTGCTTAAAAACAAAATATATACTAGAAATGTATACAGCTATATTTAACTCTCTCTGTGTGTTGTATTTCAAAGTGACAGAAATCCAATTAAGTAGCAATATATTGTAAGGAATATTTCTTGGCATACTAGTCTTTTTAATATGTTATGAGCTTCCTTGATAGTAACTGTGGATCAATTTTTAATATTTGCCTCCTAGCAACCATTCAGATAATATTTTGAGTGCAGCTACAAGTACTACAAAGAGATAATCATGACAGGTAAAAGTTGGGGAACTTTCATCCATAAGACAGCAATAGGCAGCGGACCTAACGTCTGACTCAGACAATTATGAGTGGTAAGTAATGTCAATTGAGTTTTTTTTTAAAAAAGATGGAAAATATCAAGAAATCCGAAAATCCTCTGAAATCTTCAGAGATGGTATTCAGCAGGTTCTGACCAGTTCTGGAGAACCAGTAGCAGAAATTTTGAGTAGTTCAGAGAACCGGTAAATATCACCTCTGACTAGCCCCGCCCCCATCTATTTTCTGCCTCCCGAGTCCCAGCTGCTTGGCTGGGTCTTCTTTTGTTGCCTTGCACAGGAGAACGGAGCTGGAAAGCAGGTTAGTGGGGTGGGGAGGGAATGGGGATTTTACAGTATTCTTCCCCTGGAGTGGGGTGGGAATGTATCCTTCCCCTGCCATGCCCACCAAGCCACACCCACAGAACCGGTAGTAAAAAAAAATTCAATCCCATCACTAAATCTCTTATTCTGTTTTCTCTCTCATTGGAATGACTACAAGAGTGGTCACTCATGACCACTCAATGAGAACAGGTGAGTTTCCCTCATTCAACCACGTTAAACTAATGGGAAGGAGAGCTCCTAATGCTGCCACTTAACACATATGATGGACCAATTATATACATTCTTTCTTAAATAGCGTTTCTGGGGGAAGAAGCAAAAATGGAGGAAACAGTAAGGCAACACTGAGAAGACTTAAGTCTTTGGAACCATCTATGAATCAGGAAGTCCAATTGTGTAATTGAAAACCTTTTCCTGGGTGACAGAAGGTGGATTAAGCAATGGTCAGTAAAGCATTTACCCAGTGAAAACCATTGCCCAAAGATGCAGGGTGACGGGCAGAAGCATAAGGAATATAAACCCATTTTAATAACGTTTGAATGGGACCATCGGAGATATAGGGCATCTTAGTTAATCTTGTGCTTGCTGATTGGTTAGCCTCTCCTATTCTGGGCCTGCAGAGATTAGCATACTACCGTTGAGACCTTATTGGGAGAGGGGGTGTGAAGGGAGCATATCAAACTATATAGACAAAATTCTTTGCTGATTTATTTTGACATGTTTAGCAGCAAAATAATAATTACAACCAGTTATACAGTTTTGCTCTTCTGTGTAGCAGATGAGCAGATCTTGCCCTATTTGTTGTCTTTATGTATTCAAGGCAGCTAGAGCAAAAAATATGCACTAGACAAATAAGATTATTTACAAAGTGTGGTGGAACTCAATATTTTTTATACAAACTCCTAGATTAAATAAAATCACATTAAGATGGATGAAATGCTAATGCACACTAAGCAACCAAGTCTAATATGTCAACAGATCAATATTTTTTAAAAAAAATTGCTGTCCTTTAATCAGTATAGGTCTCTCAACTGTTTCTTTATGCCTGCAAAATTCTCTTTTGGCTTCCCTTTGGAAGACTTCATAAAACTTTGACAGATGCCCTTCAGAAACAAACACTTCTTGATAACTCCTTGATTTCAAACTCTCCAGATATAATAAGAATCACCAGTCTACAATTTATATATGCCTTAATGAGCAAAATAGTACTTTGTAGGTGTAAAAATTCATTTTTAAAATTGGGTCCCTAGTTGGCTTTCTTTTTGCCAATGGTAAGTAGAAATATGTTTTGCATTTCTGAATTTTCACATCCAAGATATCTGAATCCTATTTTTCCATGAGAATCAAAGCCAGAAGACAAGGAAACAAGTTTTTTTAACAGTTCTGTTTCTATTCAGAAACACTTAAATTTTGATTCTTCACACCAAATCCTCTTTCATTTTGTCATCTCCCCAGAATCAAGAACAAACATTAGATGCTCTTAGATAAAGACTTTTCAATTTAGTGTTTTAGCAGATAGGGACGGCTCAATGAGATTAATTTTTAAAAAAGTAAAGACTACTTAAGGAATCTTAAGAAACTTTTGATCTTAGAGAAACACTTATAAACCATATATGTTTAATTTGTGCCTTCCTCATAATCTAGTGAATTATAATCCTTCAATTGCATTCAATTGAAGGTTAATATTTAAAGGACTACGAATTAAGTTTAAGAATCCACAAAAATGACTCTTTTATTAAGCAGTCACTTAGGACATACAAAAGACACTTGGGAACAGTGATACCTCTAATTTTGCCTTAGAGTTTCTATTACAATAACACAATTAAATCTGCTTTGTGCAAAATAGAAAATTGAACTCATTAAGATTAGGGCTTCTCAAACCTTTTTTCTTGAGAGCAACACCAAAGTTGAGGTCAGAGGTCATTTAATGAAAAGAAAGTAGCTCAAGACACTGAAGATATAAAAAGACAACACAAAAATAAGAACCTTGGGACCAGTACTCCATTTGGGTGGATGGCTATATTAGGCAGGAAGTAAATCAAGGGGAAAAGAAGAAGAGAATAGTTCTCAAGGAATCTGGCATTTTTGAAGGAAGGGCTAGTGGTAGGAAATATACTTGAATATTCCTCAAAATGTATTTATTGTATATGTGCTTGGTTATTGGCTGCCTCTTTTGTTGCCATAATCCTGAAGTCCCAGGATCTCGCAAGAATAATCAACATAATAAAACAAGAGTCACTGTTTTATAAGGTCTCTATAGACAAATGTCCATCTCACCTAACATCCAGCTATCAACGTTAGTGACACAGATGTCTTCAAAACATTGGGTTGTATCCCAAAAATTGTAAGCCGCCCTGAGTCTTCGGGGAAGGACAGCATATAAATGTATTAAAAAACAACAACAATGCCTGAGTGAATTTTGAGGTCCATTATTCTTAGCCCCAATGTCTCTTTTAACTTGTCTCCACTTTAGAAAGATATTTTCTTAAACCTGAAGGTTTAATTTAGCTACTAATTCTAACAGCAGTTAGACGGGACTATATTCTGCTCATTTTCCTAATCTTCATGGCTGGTTTCCATTAGCACAGTTTGTCGTACTGAATTCTTCTGACAAAGTAGTCCATGATTTTATTATTCATTAACTAAAGGCATTTTATGTTGCCCTTTGGGACTCTACTTTCCAATCTCAACTTTACTGAGGGCCATCCTCAAGGTTAGTATCATTTCTGGCATAATGCATTGCAAGTTTTTAAGCAGATGTTAATTCTAAATGAACTAACTCTTAAGTAAGCTCAATTCTGTTGAAGGAAGCATATTCCCCATTAAGTATGTTAGAAAATTCTGGTGAGACTACCTTTATGAAAGGTGTTTTTAGTGAAGTAAGCATCAGCACTCACCATTAGAATCTGGGAAATAAAAATGAGTGAACTATAATTATAGTCTTTCAGATAAGGGCATAGAATGTCATCTCTAGATTAGCAATGAGGCACTTTGCTAAGTAAAAAGAAACTGCATTCTTCCCTAAATAGCAACATATGCCAGACACACAAGTATATACTGTATATTACAGTTGTATTGTTATTGAAGGGAACATAAGCTCCCAATGTAGCATTTTCAAGATAGTTATGGATGCAACATTTATTTTTCTAATAGCTGTTTCCCACCATTTCTATTAAAGCATCCATCTGCTACCCATGACCTTTTTACTATGGGAAACCCTGAGTTGCTTATTAAGCAAATTCCAGGAAAGACATTTTAAAAGTAAAGGCTACAGATCTGTCCTAACGTGGGCATATACAGCAATGAGCCAAGGGGGAGAAAACAACAAGGTGTGTGTAACATCATTGTACAAATGCAATGGGTTTTCTACATAAAACATTTTGTACTTACATCAGAATGCAAGTATATCATAGCAGTGTTACTATGATGGTGTTGTTGCACATAGGTCCTCGTTTTAACATTATTGTAGTTTGCAGTGGGTGTGTCTGTTTTTTAATATTAACAATGGTTAAATACACAAGTTCATAAAATAGGTCATTTCCCATGCTTTTGGGGAAACCACATGGAGACAGAAATGTAAAATAATAGCGAAGCATCATTTCAAGATTCTCTAAGGTTTCCATTATTCTGGGTAATGGCTTCCTATCCAGATTTTACACTTAAGTAGTTGTAACTACAAGTGCAAAACAGTGTTGAGTGGCAGACCCTGGAGACTTGTTCATTACCTGCCATTAAATCTTTTAAAGCTGGCATAATTGATCCAGCCAATAAGTCATCACTGATTTATAGAGGTCTGTCCCAAAGAATTGCTTGTTAAAAATTCATAACACGAGGATGTGTCTTTACAATCCATTAGCTGTTTACGTATCTACAGTCCTAAAATTGATTGACCTCAGGCTGAAAGTCTCATGGACTTCTTTTATTCTCCCTCTTTTTTTAAACAAGTCCTCAGAATTCAGAAAAGCAATACTTCGGCCTTACTCTCCGGCTAGCTATACTTTGGCTTCCTCCACCACCATCAAAATGGAAACTTTCCTCCCAATGATGAATAAATAAAGCATATTCCATAAACAGATTTTCACTATTATTTAAGCTCGTGAACTGTGTCCTGTTAGTTTCCTTTCCCCACCGTAAGATTGAAGTGTGTAAATGTTCTAAAAGGCTTTGAATGTTTTATGATGATTTCAGGGAATGATGGAGTAATCACTGCAGAGAGAAGCTATTAGTTTTAATATTTATATTGAGTGCTCTGAAACATTAATGTGACAGGATGTAAGATCAGAGCAGCGGGACATATTTACTTCCCAATTGTTGCCATGTGGCAAAAGTATTTATTTTCTCAAGCTCTTTGGGGCTACTTTTAAAGAAAAAGACAAGTATTTGAATTTAGAGTTGATATGGCTTTTACCATGAGGACATATTGTCTGATGGACCCTCTTCCTATGGAAAGAACAAATCTGCATGGGAGCAGCTAAATGCTTTGCTGTCCCAAAATTGCAGTCAGCCTGATAGGACCTCAGAGCAACTGTACTTAACTTGCTGCCTTTCAGATAGGACATATGTATTTATCGGCTGAGAATTCTGGGAGTAGCTCACTTGGCCAGCCTGGGATTAAAAGAAATAACTAGATATCATCAGCATATTAGGGATACTGAGTCCCAAACTGCAGATGACCTCACTTGGCAGATATTAAACAGGAGGGGAGAGAACATCAAATCCTGGAGCACTCCACATATGCACCATTCAAACATCAGATCCTTTAGACATATTTTCACATGTAGAAGCTCAATTATCATTTCCATTAATGTTTCCATTAGTTGCCAGGTTTTGAAAATTACATTCGATTTCTTAACCTATTCAATGGCCCCTTTCAGCTAATTTCATTCAGGATAGAGAAAAAACATTCAAGGATGGCACAATTATCATAATGAAGTAGTTGAAAATACAAAACCTTGATCCACCCAGGATCATCACTTCAATTTTCAAATTTAAAAGCGCACACCTGCTCCCCTCACCAGCATAGAGCAGGGAGGCCTTTGAATGGCTGCAGCAGAAGCACCAGGTCCCTTTTGGACTCAAGGCCCTGCCTTTGAACAATGTGGCTATGCAAAATCTAACTAAGCCCAGGACAAAAATGTATCTTAAATTAAACACAAAGAATGTGATAGCTTTCCGTATATTTTATAACGTTGCCTTTTATTGGATTAATAGAAGGCAGTCTTTGAAAGGGATATGGGAGCACATTTTGGGCTACATGATGACTCAGAAAGTAGTACATCTTTGGGGTAGAGGTAATAATCTTCCTTTCTGTCCCACCTCCTTGTATCTCACTGATAAGAGCTCTGTGTCTTCAGCCACAGATTTCCTTCACACATTTTTTCCAAGCTTCATTGGGTGGGTGGGGGGAATCAGCCAACCACTATGTTATGAGCATCTTTTTCTTGGAAGAAGCAGGAATCATGCTTGCATATCTGAGCCACAGAAGGTCCCTGAAGTTGCTTGGGTGCTGAGCCGGTTTAAACAATTTAACACAGATATATTTCAAGCTGTCTTCTGGAAGCCAAGTGTACTGGCAAGGAATAAGAACCAAAGCAAGAAGAAAAAGTGATGCAATTTCAGAGGGCAGGAAAGTGTGGAACATGACACAGCCGTATTTGCCTTTTGTGAATATATCACAAGTAAGCAAGGTTCCATTCTAGAGACCAGTAAGCAGTAGTGGGATTCAAAAATTTTTTACTACTGGTTCTTTGGGTGTGGCTTGGTGGGTGTGGCTTGGTGGGTGTGGCTTGGTGGGTGTGGCGTGGCTTAGTGGACATGGCAGGGGAAGGATATTGCAAAATCCTATTCCCTCCCCAGCCCACTAATCTGCTTTCCAGCTCCATTCTCCTATGCAGGGCAACAAAAGAAGACACAGCCAATCAGCTGGGACTTGGGAGGCAGAGAATAGATGGGGGTGGGGCCAGTAAGAGGTGGTATTTGCCGGTTCTCCAAACTACTCAAAATTTCTGCTACCGGTTCTCCAGAACTGCTCAGAACCTGCTAAATACCACCTCTGCCAGTAAGAGACCATTTCATAATATACTATACAATGGCTGAAGTCTCACGGTAAACCAACCAATCCATCAGAGCAGGCCAAAAGAGACAATCAAGTGTAAGAAACTTGAGAAACATAAGAAAGAGAAGAGAGAAACTTGAACTTGACATACTGACTGAATAAACTGGCAAATTCCTTGGGGCAGGCTATAGTTATAATTATTGAAGAGGCAGAAAGAAATATTCTTGCAGTTCTATTTCTGTTCTTCAGAAATTCTCTATTTTTACGTGATGTGTTGTATCTTGAAGAAAGACAGGGTACCCTTAGCTCATGTTATTTTTATTTTACAAATATTGCATTAAACTTGTTGAAGCCCAGGTTCCTGGCATGATACTTGGTGAGAAATCAGGGTTGTGAAACATGTTTAGAAAAATAAAGCTCCCTAATTAAAGCTGGCATTTCTAACCCACCTCCTGAGTTACAGGAACCTTGAAAGAAAGATGACGCCATTTGGGCTGGTAGTTATGGATCATAATCAAGCTGGAATGAATCCAGATAATCCCTGCTATAATGGTGTCATAAATGTGGATTGTTTGAATTGAAAAATATGGGATTTGGTAAAAATGATGATATTTAGGGACAGGAGGGATTTCTCTTCTCTATTGTGATCATCTTTTTGCTGTGAAATCCAATCTGTAAATGTGAAATGTAAATTTGGGCTGTTGGGTTTTCTGCTTATTCAACAAGAAGTCTGAAATGTTGATTATTTCCACAGAGAGACGCCTAAAGTGGTTGTTAGTAATATTGTCTAACAGCACTATGATATATTTTAACATTGCGTTTATTTATAAAAGTTTTAATTTGATTTTGCCTCATCTGGCTATTTGATGGTCAAGAAACTCTTAAATCCTTTTCTGCAGTTTATGAGCCAGGAGAGAGGTTGCACAAGCCGAAAAATGCCCAAGCTACTATTTTAACTCCTATTCTATCCATAGAAGAAGTGGGGAAGGTGATAGATGAGGTGGGAAATACTGTCTTTGGTGCCAGTTACAGGGAATAGGAAACTCTTGGGTCTTTTGCTATCAAACCTTCGATTCTAGAGAATTAGGGACCTGTCACTTCAGGAGTCATTCTCTTTTGTTTTTCACTTCTTCTCCTGCTATTCACAACAAGCAGGATGGGGCAAGGGTGTTCACACAGATGGGGTCAAAAAAGTCAAGCTGACAATCACACCCATGAAATTGACATTCATCATGACAAAAAGGTGGGGCTTTGATCTCACTGTGGTGGCTCTTGTCTTGACCTTCTTCACCCAATCCTTGCAGTCACTATTGTGGATGGAGAGGGAAGGAGGGAAAGAAGGCTCAGAAGAAGTCTACTGTGTCAGTTTTTGCAGTCCCACAAAATCTATTGGAATAAAACAATAGCCTTGAGGGTGCAGGAGAAAGATTCGCAACCCAGGCAACAGTCAGATAAACGACATCTGAATTTGGGGTAGAACTATAACTTGAGAAAATGACTCAGACAAGCTCTTCCCTAGTTCTCACAAAGGGAAAGGGAGGAAGCAGGGAAACACATTCCAACTTACAAGATCCTAATACTAGAACTTTAGAATAAAGGTAATAGCAATGGCACTTCGACTTATATACTGCTTTATAGTGCTTTACAGCCCTCCCAAAGTGGTTTACAGAGTCAGCAAATTGCCCCCAGCAATTTGGGTCCTCATTTTACCCCTCCTCAGAAGGATGGATGACTGAGTCAACCTTGAGCCTGGTGGGATATGAACTGCCAAATTGCTGTAGGAGTAGCTTGCAGTACTGCACTCTAACCACTGCGCTGCTGAGGCTCCCTGCACGACTATGTAATATTGTCCTGCATGACTTTGTTTTCCTGTTCTGGTCTACAGTGTACGGCTGACTGAGGAATTCTGGGAGGTGAAGTCCACAGGTCTTAAATTTGCCAAGTTTGGAGACCCCTGGTTGTAGCACAAAATGATCTGTGGGATTGAACTAGAACCAAAGGAGCTATCCTTCCATTTCTCACCATCTGCTCTTCCAGTCTCGTGGGGCAAGAAAAGAAGATGAGAGAAGAGATTCAAGGTTCATCCATCCATCCAACTATCCATTCATCCAAAAAGACCTACTGCCCCCCACACCTTATTGCAGGTGAGAGATTGTGGAACAACCGCTTCCCTGCAGTTTCTCTTTCCATGGAGAAAGGGAGAAAGGGAAGTGAGGTGAATGTAGCTCTTTAGCCAATATCTCTCATGGTGACACTGCTAACCATTCAGCACTGCATCTCGTCACAGGTTGAGATCATTTTCTGAGACCTGTCCAGCAGTTTAGACACACTTCAAAAAAACTTGAGGGTAATTCGTAGGGGAGTCACTTTATCACGCAGAGGGATGGATGAAGAAGATGAGAGTGGAAATGGAAGTTGGTATCCAGTTCTTAACACAAACACACACTACAGTAATACATGGGGAACTGGCTCTGATACCAAAAAGAGCCCATTCCCTTATCTTTCGGCTTCTCTTGAAATGGTGGGGGGGAGAAGAGATGTGTGAAGGGAGAATGGAACATTTGGTGTTAGTTGTCCAGTTCTATGGGTGGCTTTATGAAATCAGAGAATTAACAACAGAAGACTCACTCCCCCTATTCCTTATTTATTTATTTATTTTATTTATTAATTTGACTTGTATGCCGCCCCCTCTCCAAAAAGGACTCGGGGCGGCTCACAACTAAAACCAGAACAATAAGTTAATTATCTAAAATAAAATTAAATTAACCAAGCCAAATTAACTAAAAAACCCATTTATAATTTATGTTATAAAATCAACACCCCCCCCCCGAGGAGTCAGCACAGCCCAGCCTGTTCAAACAACCAGGTTTTTAGATCATGGCGGAAGGTGTGGAGGTCAGGGGCCAGGCGGAGCCCCAGAGGTAGTTGGTTCCACAGTGTGGAGCCGCCACAGGGTAGGCCCTCCCCCACGATACCGCCAAATGACACTGGGTCACAGATGGAACCCCGAGGAGCCCCTGCCTGTGTGCTCGTACAGGGCGGTTGGTATTCGATGCCGGCAGTAGACGCACCCGTAAATAGCCTGGACCCATGTCTCATAGGACTTTGAATGTCAATACCAAGACCTTGAATCCTCAATAGAGTTGTCCATCTCTCCATCAGTGGAAATGCTGTGGCCAAATACTGCACAGGTGAAAAGTTTTGCTGGTAAGTGAAATGGGATCCCATCAGGACACTGGCTTTCAGTTCTGCTACTAGCCTGCCGTATTTCCAGATCAAGCAAAACTCTACATAGTACCATTCAAGATTCAGCTCTCGGATTTCCCTCCCCCCACCCTAAATATTTATTTAATAAGATAGAGAAAAACATGAAAAGGAAATCCGGTTGAGGGTTCAAGAACAAAAGAGGCAATCCTTAGACCAAGTGAGAGGTAATAGGGGGCTAGATTCAAAATATATGAGAACTTTAAATTAAAAGGATAGTAATTCAAAGAGTTTTTGTGCAAGTCTTCTTTCTGGATCAGAAAGGAAAACAAACCAGAGTTTTTCTGATAAAATATGAAGCCGTTCATCAGAGAATTATATATAGTATGCAGTCAATTGGAGAAACAGAAGAAGGAAAAATCCTAACTATGAATTATTAAACTCACCATTTTTAATCAGAATCAGGACAGATTTTTTAAAAATAGTTTTATTTAAATATTTTAAAGACTGATCTAATATTGATCTAAGCAAAGCACTGAGTTATTTAGTTCTTTATGCATTTTAATACCACTTTGAGCTTTCCTCTTTTTCCTCTATGTGTTTTGGAGTTGCCCTCTTTTTAGTTTCAGCGAAGTTCAAAATCAGGCAGGCTTATGTTGCAACCAATGAAAATGATTCCCTGTAATGAAAATGTAATAATAATAATAATAATAATAATAATAATAATAATAATAATAGTAATGCCACTTACCTGAACAAGCCATGCTAGCAAACATTTAGAACTGTGTTTTTTAAACCTGGCAACTTTAAGTTATGTGGGTACCAACTCCCAGAATTCCTTAGCTGCCATGAAGAATTGAAATCCACATTTCTTAAAATTGCCAGGTTTTGGGGGGAGGGAATGTGATTTAGATCAGTAATAATAATAGGAAGTTTTCATCCATAAAATATACACAGAAAATCCAAATTCTGCACAAAAAGGCTCAAATAATCTGGAGGATAAAACCCATTAGAAATCTCACCGGGCAGAAACTCTTTGTAACAACCAATCAGTTCAATATGTGAGAATTATCTGAACTTGGAACATGCCTTTTGATAAAACATCTCCCACCACCACCACTGCCACAACTCAAAGGATCTGTTTATAGTAGAAGTCCACCGCATCAGCATACATAGCAACCAGGATGATATTCCAATCTCTTACAAGCTCCTTAACAATGACAGCAAAGTTTACCCAAGACCAGCCAATTTCCACAATACCAGGGGTGGGATTCTACCAGTTCGGACCAGTTCTATAGAACCGGTTGTTATGATTCTGTGCAGTTCAGAGAACCGGCAAATCGCGCCACTGACTGGCCCTTTCCACCACCACCCTCCTGTCAGATTTCTGCTTTCTAGCTAATCTAAATCACTGTTGTACTGCTTTGCCTTCACCCAGGAGGCTTCCCTGAGGCCCAGTCAAGGGTGGTATTCAGGGAATTGGGGGGTGGGAAAGAAGTGGCCTGAGAGCAGAGCCGAACCTTCCTTAGGACTGAAACTTCTATTTTTCAGTGCAGACTCAGGCAGCAGATTGCAGAAAGGTAGATCTGTGAGTGAATCTGCTTTGCCTTATTTTGGGTTTTATATATATAAAATACAATATTTACATAAATATTTACAATATTTACATACAAGCCACACCCACCCAGTCACATGACCACCCAGTCACCCCAATCAGCAAGCCACACCCACCCAGTCACATGACCACCAAGCCACACCCACAAATTAGGCCATGCCCACAGAACCGGTTGTTAAGAAATTTGAATCCCACACCTGCACAGTACCCTATGCTGGGTTCTGTGCTGAAACTCCCAACAACCATCCTGAAGATTTTAGCAAAAGCTGGAACCATGGCTTCATGGCCCTGCTAGGGTCATAAGGCTAAAAGACCTGACCTTGGCTGGGATGACTCTGGGATGGGAACCAAAAGTCTGATATTTTGACAGGTTTGCAGCTACAATTTCCCTCCCCTCTTCTTTATTCAGAAAGCCAGGGTGTCATCCCTGAAATGAACCTGGCTGAGGCCATCCTGGAGGCTTCAGGGTTGTGGCACAACAGAGGGAAGGGTGAAATAGTTAGATGGAGTTTTGTAGCCAAAACAATAAAGTTTTCCTGTGGGAACCAAGGACAGTCTCACAGGTGGCTGGCCAGAGGAGGAGTGAAGTAACCAAGCAACCGGCCAGCAACTGCATTGGACAACATGACCAGTGACTTGGAGGAAAGGGGGAAACTTTTACTTTTAATTAGGAGAAAGCCACAGGAACTTTCAAAGTCGGCTTTCACCAGTTGTGCCAATATAATGTATCCAGAGCTGGTATTCAGCAGGTTTTGACCAGTTCTGGAGAACCGGTAGCAGAAATTTTGAGTAGTTCGGAGAACCGGCAAATACCACCTCTGACTGGAGATTTTGCAGTATCCTTCCCCTGCCATGCCCACCATGCCACGCCCACAGAACCAGTAGTAAAAAAAATTGAATCCCACCCAATAAATTGTTCTTTGAGGAATTTGCCTGCCTCGGAGTTTTGCTTTCTATGGGTGCGTTATTTGGAACGCTGACACAGTGTGAAAAATGAACAGGTGAGCTCAGAGCAAGCTATAAACTTGTAGACTTTTCTGAATATGAAGAAGAAATCAAAATATGTCACTAACATTTTGTCACTAACAAAATATGTCCTCAAAATAGCAAAGGTCTTCTGCACCACCACTACAGAAGGTAATCTGCCCATGTTACTTGCCTTTATAGCCAGGTGGTACCATACAATAAAAGAAAGCCCACACAATCTATCAGCCTAAAGCTTGATAATGATACTGTTGACATGCCTATACAGGTAGTCTAGTGGAATCTAGTGGTGCGTTGAGTGCGTAAGTGGGATGAAGGCAGTCAAGAGGAGATCTGAGTTTCCTGCCCATCAACAACTTGGCTGGGGTTAAGTTAGTTGATGGGTTGGGAGTGATATGCTGGACACTGAGTAGTTTTTCAACTTTCTCAGTGATGTCCCCTGGGCTCAATTGCTGGAGTTTCTCCTTGGTAAATCGTACCATGTGTTCAGCCCGGCCGTTAGCCGAAGGATGCCCAGGGGCTGTCAGGGCGTGTCTGATACCCTGCTGTGCTAAATATGATTCAAAAAGGTTGGAAGTAAATTGAGGACCATTGTCAGAAACAAGTACATCTGGCAACCCATGAGTTACAAAAAGTTTCTTAAGCTGTTTGACAACAGCATCTGCTGTGGTGGATGCCATAGGAACAACCTCTAACCATCTGGAGTATGCATCTACCACAATAAGGAAAGTGTGCCCTCTGGTAGGGCCAGCAAAATAAATGTGAATCCTGGACCATGGGCCCCTAGGACATTCCCATTCCTGTTTGGGGGTGAGAGGTGGGGCAGGCCTGACTTTTTGACAGTTTGGACAGGATGCAACCCAGTTTTCTACCATTTTGTCTATACCTGGCCACCATACATAACTCCTGGCCAATCCCTTCATTCTGACAATACCCGGGTGACCCTCATGTAACATTTCCAAGACCTCTTTTTGAAGTTTTGCAGGAATAACCACCCTGTTACCCCACAAAATACATCCTCTTAATACAGATAACTCAGTTTGACTGGACTTAAAAGGTTGGGAACCTTGAGGTAGATCTTGAAGTCGCCAACCTTTCTTAATCCAGCCTATAATAGGAGCTAATAAAGTGTCTTTGGCAGTCTCTCTGGCAATTTGAGCAGCATGGACTGGAAGTTTGGCAACAATTTTCAGAAAAAAGGTGTAAGATTCAGGAGCAGGGTCCTCAATGTGCCAAGGAAGTGGGCAGCGACTCAAAGCATCAGCGTGCCCAATGTCTTTTCCAGGTCTGTGGATGAGTTTGTATGAATAAGCAGCAAGAAATTCAGTCCATCTCAGCATTCTTGGTGACAGGATTGTGGGCGTTGGTCTGTCTCCTGCCACAATGCCTAAGAGAGGTTTGTGATCTGTCACAATGGTGAAACTTCTCCCATAAACGTAATCATGGAACTTCTTGACAGCTGCCACAATTGCCAACACTTCCTTGTCCAGTTGGCTGTAATTTCTCTCTGCTTTAGTCAAAGTGCGAGAGTAAAATGCAATAGGGGCTTCCCTTCCGCTGGGAAGCATGTGGCTCAACACGCCCCCCCCCCCCACTCCAAAAGGGGATGCATCACAAGTTAGTACAACAGGTAAATTCTCAGAAAACTGTATCAGCACACAATCAGAAGTGATTTGTCTTTTGATATTGTTAAATGCAGCTTCTTCTTTTGTGCCCCAGACCCATGCAGATTTTTTATCCAGTAATCTGTGTAAGGGTTCTGCAGTTGTTGCTTTCTGAGGTAGAAACATATGATAGAAATTAATAAGTCCCAGGAATGCTTGTAAATCAGTTTTGCATCTAGGCCTGGGGGCTTCTTTGATTGCCTGAACTTTGGCTTCTGTGGGGTGGATGCCATGTTTATCAATCATATATCCCAAGAATTCTACTTTGTCAGTTCTTAGTGTGCATTTCTCTGTTTTGACTTTTAATCCTGCTTTTTTGAACCCGTTTAGAACCTCTCTGAGTTTCTCATGTAACTGAGTGTCATTTTCAGCAGAGATTAAAACGTCATCAAAATAAGGCACCACCCCAGGCAACCCTTGTGGCATCCTTTCCATGAGGCTTTGAAAGATGCCTGGTGCCACACTTACTCCGAATTGTAACCTCTTGCATTTGAATGTACCCCGATGGGTTACAATGGTTTGGGCTTCTGTAGTTAGATCATCTACTGTTAACTGCTGGTATGCTTGGGCCAGGTCCAATTTGGCGAAGACTGTGCCCCCGCCCAGAGAATGTAATAAATGATGAACCACTGGAACCGGATATGTGCTCTGCTGTAGCGCATGGTTCAACGTCCCCTTGTAATCCCCGCAGATTCTCACGGAACTGTCAGCCTTGACTGGCGTGACTATGGGTGTTTCCCACCTGGAGTGGTCTGTGGGCTCCAGCACCCCTTGGGCTATAAGTTTGTCTAATTGTTCATCAATTTTTTCCTTCAATGCAAAGGGTACCCTTCTGGGTTTTAATCTGATTGGTTGTACCTTGGGATCTAGGTTAAATGTGATAGGGGTCCCCAAGTACTTGCCTAATCCGTCGCTGAAGACCTCTGGAAACTCAGACTTCAAGGACTCTTCCCACTCAGTGTTGCTTACATGATTGATGCCAGTCACTTCGATGCCCAGCGGGTTGAACCATTCTAGCCCCAGCAAACTTGGACGATCTTTATCCACGATGGTCAGGGGTAGGCGTTTGATGTGACCTTTGAACTTCACGTTGAATTCTCTTGTTCCAACCACTGGAATCTTGTTCCCTTGGTAGTCTTTAAGAGTTATTACCTGCTTCTTGAAGTGAGTCTTCTGAATGTCTGGTATCAGTCTCTGAATAGAGACTGATGACACCATGGATAAGTATGAACCTGAGTCCACTTCCATTTGACAAGGCCTTCCTTCAATGAATACCTTGACATGCACTTTCCTGTTATTTAAAGAGGAAGAATGACCAATAGTTACTCTTTGATGAGTTTCATTCCTTCCATTTGCTTCTGTGTTGCGCCCCATTTTCTCACTGGTGTTGTTTGGCTTGACTTCTCTGTCTTTGTTGTTTGTAGCAAACTTTCTTCTGTTAGGTGGAGTTCTGGATGATTTGCAGACTCTTGCAAGGTGCCCTCTTTTTTCCCATCAGAGGCAAATGGTGTCCAGGAACTTGCATTCAGTGCGGGGGTGGTTTCTCCCACAACCTATGCAGTGGAAATCACGCCTCTTCCTTCTCAGGTCGTTTCTTTTCCGTTCCATTCTGAGTCTGTTGAATCCTTCTTCTTCTCCACTGTATTCTGACTCAGATTCAAGTTCATCAAAATGAGTTGTAGTGGTCTTTTCCCCATCTAAATGGCCTGTAGTCTTGTTCATCTTTCTCATGGCTGCTGCTGAGGATTTGGTGGCTTCTGCTGAAGATGCTTCCTCTATGGCTTCTTTCAGCGTGATCTTGGGTTTCATCAGTAATTTGCTCTGCAAAACCTTGTCTTTAAGGCCCAAAACGAAATGATCGCGCATGGCCTCTTCTAAACTGCTGAATTCGCACGCACCCCCAATATCTCTTAAACTTGCCATGAAGTCATTTATGCTTTCGTCTTCCCCCTGATCGCGGCGATAAAACTCATGTCTTTTAATGAGGCACGATACTTGGGGTGCGTAGTGTGCCCTTAAAAGCCTCTCTAGATCAGGCCATGCCATTACCTTCACATCTGCTGCACCCGCTAATGCCTTCGCCATCTTGAAAACAGCCAGACCGCAATACGTGAGAAAAACCGCCCTCTTCCGCTGCTCAGAAATGGCGGCCAGATCGCTTCCTTCCAAAAACATCTGAAACCGATCTGCATACGACTCCCAGTCTTCATTCTTCGGGTCAAATGGGGCTGGGGGGGTGTTCAGCGCAGCCATCTCGCTCTTCTCTGTTCCGCGTTGCCTTCTCTTCAGGGAAATCCCATCCTCGTTGCCAGTGTTAAGTTCGCATAGAGAGGCAGGACACGGAGTGCTTCAACTCAAAGTTTATTGTGACTTCAGCTCAGAACAGACCCAATTTGGCTTAGCTGAGGCACCTATATATAGCCGGCTGCCTCGGCTGACAGCCAATCAGAGTGCAGGGTTTTCCCGCACTTTTAAACCAATGATTTCAAACACTTTACAAGAACAACCAATCAATTCAAACTCTGCATACATAACACCTTCGATTTACAAAGTTACAATGGCACGAAAAAAAAGTGACTTCTGACTTGGTTTTTACACTCATGACCATTGTAGCATCCCCATGGCCATGTGATCAAAATTCAGAACCTTGGCAACTGACTCATATTTATGATGGTTGCAGCATCCCAGGTCATGTGATCCCCTGTTGCGACCTTCTGACAAGCAAAGTCAATGGGGAAGCCAGATTCACTTAACAACAGTTTGACTAAATTAACAGCTGCAGTGATTCGCTTAATAACTGTGGCAACAAAGGTCGTAAAATAGAGCAAACTCTCTTAAAGAATGTTTTACTTAGCAGTAGAAATTTAGGGCTCAATTTTGGTTGTTAAGTTGAGGACCACCTGTATTTGCCTAGATCAGGGGTGTTAAACTCACGGCCCGTGGACTGGATGTATCATGTGCTGGCCCCACCCCTGCCTGGGGGGGAAATCCTGATACGTCACATGACGACGCCGTGACAACACAAGTTTGACACCCCTGGCCTAGATAAATACCCTGGCTAAGGCACTGATAGATAGAAAATGTATCTAATATTGCCTTTCTCTATTTAGCAGCACGAATGAAATAATAGCTGATGGGAGAGGAAGAAGGGCATTAGGCCTTAAAGTTGTGAGAATAGGTTTCACCATCCCAAAGTGGTTCATGTACCAACGCTGTTAATATCACCATTAACACAAGAATTCTCTTGTGTTCCCCAAACAGAACACGCTCTTTATAACATGTTCCTCTCTCCGTTGCTACCACCATGAAACAAAAACAAGGCCATTTCCCAGCAAGGCCTTTGCTGGCAGCCATGAACTCAGAAATGCCTGTTTTAATTATACACTTTTTCCTGCGGTTTTTTTGTTTCAACAACACTTCACACTTAGTACATAGTGAAAAGTGCCCCTCATTGTATGAGAGCTGAGGGAAACAAGTGTAGCTGAATTTAGCAAACTCAAATTCATCGGGGCTGCTACTCCTCTCTAGTTGTCACCTGAAGTCACAACTTTGGCCTACTGTACAGCTACAGCAGGTTAGAGGTTCAACCTCCAACTGCATTATGGGTCATACCGATGAGCATGGCTGAAGATCTAAATGTCAATTCCTCTGGGCACATAATCCTCTGGAGGGCTACGATGGATGGAGCAAAGCAATTATAGATTCTCACTGCCCAGATCAGAATGGGCAAATTCCCTTAAATTTTTAGCAACCCTGACGGTTTTCTCTTTCTCTCTCTCTCTCTTTTTTTTTACCTCAGCCTATCCTTTCTCAAAACTCCATTGTGAAACCCTGTGAAATGAGCCAACTTTGACTAGAAAAAAGATATAAACTGCATTACAATTGCATTGGTATTCTTCTTCAGAGATCAGGGGGAAATATGACAAGTCTGACTCCTATTACATTATAGAGCCTGTTCCATTTAACAGTGCTACAGCAGAGCTGTGAAGGCATATCCTAAGATATTTTCACTCCACGCATTTGACATTGGCATTAGTTCCTACATTTAAGATACAGGAGGCTGTTTATTGCCATGTCCTCCTCGTTGTGAATGTTAACCGCAGAAGGGAAATATTTGATGCTGCAAATAACTTAGCTGCCTATTTTTCCATTCCTTTTTAGTATGCAATTATTTGTTTGGTTTCACTGAGCAAATGAAATTTCAAGGGCATTTCAAGGAAAATAAACAAAGTACAACCCCAGGAAGGGGGGGGGCGGGGAAGCGGGGAGAGATTGGTCTTTGTATTCAGGAAGAGCACTCCAGGCATGCATATGTATGAATCAACAAAATAAGGTTAGAAATTGGAAATTGCACTCCACACTAGAGCATTTCTCTTGCTCTGGAGATGTATGCTACAGATTTGAAGGACTAATAAAAAAGCAGCAGCATGACTGGAACAGATGGTTTTTATGGACTCAGCTTGTTAATAGTCTTTTTAGCTTCTCCTAAGGACTTAAGGCAGATACCTGCCTTGTCCTGAATATTTGAAATCCTGTTAACATTGTCCAAAATGTGCATTAACAAGCTGTGGTGGAAAAGCTGGCATTTTACACACCCCCTCGGAATAAGCTTCACTTTGGCAAGGTTGTCTTACTCCCCGCCAAAGCAGGCAAGCTTTTGAAATTGAACGCTGAGGGTGGGGGGGAAAGAGTCCTTCTTAAATCATTTGACCTTATGGTCTACACCAAGGATGGGGAACATGTGGGCCTGGGATGGTGAAAAGAGGCTCTGAACATGTTTTTTGAGTCTCTTGAAATCCCCCAAATACAGCCCCTCCCCCCCAAAAATGAATGACACACTGCTAAAAATGGTTCCATTCTCCATTCATATCCTGCCACCCTTCCTCCCCCTGCCCCCTTGCCCAAGAAATAAAAGAAGGGGGAGGAATCCATCTCTGCTCATTTGGATGATGGCACTGCCCTAAAAGAAAAATCACACCTGCACAAAAAGTACAACTCTACTACATGTGGTAGATTACAAAAAAAAGAAAAGAAAAGAAACTGGTAGGATCATCAGACTTTGTGAGCAGAGAAATAATCCATGGGATTCCCTTGTCCATTAAACACATGGATTTTTTCTTCTAAGGGAATTAAACAAACTCGTACTGTACTGCAAAGATCTATCGATAGTTATTAGCCAAATTGTCTGTGTAAAATAATCAAAAGTACACTCTGTGGTTTGAATGATTACAATGCCAAAAGTAGGACTGGGGAAACTGGAGTTCAAATCTTTGCTCAGCTAGGCTATTCATTAGATTGACAGTCATTCAAGGTGCTGGTACTGGCTTATAAAGCCCTACATGGCTTGGGGCCAGGGTACTTGCGGGAGCATCTCTTGCCAGCATCGACTGCCCATCGCCCTGTGCTCTCCCACAGACAGGGCCTCCTTGGGGTGCCATCGGCCAGACAGTGTCGGCTGGCGACTCCCAGGGGTAGGGCCTTCTCTGTGGGAGCGCCCACCCTGTGGAATCAGTTGCCCCTGGAGCTGCAGTTGGCCCCTGACCTCCCTTCCTTCCGCTGTGGCCTGAAGACCTGGCTATTCGAACAAGCCGGCCTGGACTGAGGAGGGGTAGTTTTTAAATGTTTTAAATGTTAATGTCTTTTGTGGGTTTCTAGCTATTGTTTGGCTTGAATTTAATACTTTTCAACTAATTTTAAATTTTGTATTATGGGTTTTAGGATGTGAGCCGCCCTGAGTCCTTCGGGAGATAGGGCGGCATACAAGTCCAAGCAATTATTATTATTATTATTATTATTATTCAGCCTAACTTATTTGAAGCAAATAAAATGGGGAGGAATATATAGCTTACACAAGGTTTCATTGGTCTAGCCACAGAGTGTGCATCTAAAAATTGCATTTAATTTCACATTGTTTCAGTTCCAACTTGGGAATAAATGGGTCACTTCCACATTCCTCCTAGGTTAGTACTGGAATTCGGGAAAAGTGGAATTTAAGCTCCAGACCAGAGCCCTCTTATTTTATTAAATACTGTGCAGACTGAAGGTAATGTTTCATTTTTCAAGTCGAAAGTGTCAAGACTGCCTATTCTTTTCACCTTCTGACAGTGGAGTTTTTCCATTCACCTAGTGTGATCTCATTGTTTTGCATGCCCTCAGCCCATTTTCAGTCCTGAACTCAATCTCAGCGATTCCTTATAACAGCCTTCCTTTGTAATAGGTTAATAATGCAATAATGCCTGCTGATGAAGATAGACATGCTTGTTATAGGAATTGTTAAGTTTGCATGAAGAGACAGATGCGGAGTGCTGCAAGCTCTTTCTTTATTAGTGACTACAGCTCAGAACGGACCCACTTTGGCTGGGCTGCGGCTGCTACTTATAGCCAGCAGCCGCAGCTGACAGCCAATCAGAGTGCAGGGTTTTCCCGCACTTTTTAAACCAATCATTTCTTCCATTTTACAAGAACAGTTCAAACTAAACCAATGACTTTAAACCTGCATACATAACACCCCTCCCCACTAGGTTCAGTCCATACTCAAACCCCAGCCTATCTAATGTATTCTTTTAAATAGGTGGGGCTCTTACGTATGCTGAGACCTACGTGGTTCAGATGTTTTAAGGTTCTCACCTTGTGAGAGAGGAAATGTGTCTGCTGACATTTCCTTACTAGGACTTACAGTAATGGTAGAACCTGTTTGGTTACTACAACCTGGTCTCTCCTCCCAATCCATCTCCAACCCAATGTCAGCACCTAAATCAGGTAGTGATGTGCAATCTTCCATTTGTGAAAATGGTTGTTGGTATTGTGACAGGTTTTGGGATGGTTCCTGTCGTGTTAGCTCTTACACATGGGGTTGATTCTTGCTTGCTGATTACACTCATGATCCTCCCCTTCCCCCCTAGAAGAGGCAGTAGGTATGGGAACCAGAGAGGAGCAAAAGCGATGCTCCTGAGGCAATCTGGATCTTAACTGATCAATGTGCCTGCTCCAGAGGACACCATCCTCCGTTTGTACCCTGTAAGACCTGGGGCCTGTGATTTGGGTTATCTCAGCAGGAATCCATAATGGTTCACCCATAAGGTTCTTAGCATAAACAGAATCACCCACAGTGAATGTGCAAATTTTGCTAGTGGAATCTAGTGGTGCTGGGTGCATAAGTGGGATGAAGGCGATCAAGGGGAGACCTGAGTTTCCTACCCATCAACAATTCAGCTGGGGTTAAATTAGTTGAGGGGTTGGGAGTGATATGCTGAACACTGACAAGTTTTTCAACTTCTCAGTGATATCCCCTGGACCCAATTGCTGAAGTTTTTCCTTGGTAAATCGTACCATGCTCAGCCCGCCGTTAGCAAGGATGCCCAGGGGCTGTCAGGGCATGTCTGATACCCTGTTGTGCTAGATATGATTCAAAAAGGTTGGATGTAAATTGAGGGTCATTGTCAGAAACAAGCACATCAGGTAACCCGTGAGTTACAAAATGCTTTTTAAGCTGTTTGATGACAGCTTCAGTTGTGGTGGATGCCATAGGGATAACCTCTAGCCATTTGGAATATGCATCAACTATAATAAGGAAAGTGTGCCCTCTGGTAGGGCCAGCAAAATCAATGTGAATCCTGGACCATGGGCCCCTAGGACATTCCCATTCCTGTGTGGGGGCGAGAGGTGGGGCAGGCCTGACTACCTGACAGTTGGGACAAGATGCAACCCAGTTTTCAACCATTTTGTCAATACCTGGCCACCATACATAACTCCTGGCCAATCCCTTCATTCTGACAATTCCCGGATGACCCTCATGTAACATTTCCAAAACCTCTTTTGTAGTTTTGCAGGAATAACCACCCTGTTACCCCACAAAATACATCCTCTTAATACAGATAATTCAGTTTGCCTGGATTTGAAAGGTTGGGCGAGTTGAGGTAGATCTTGAAGTGGCCAACCCTTCTTAATCCAGCCTATAACAGGAGCCAATAAAGTGTCTTTGGCAGTCTCTCTGGCAATTTGAGCAGCATGTACTGGAAGCTTGGCAACAGTTTCTAGAAAAAGGTATGAGTCTCAGGAACAGGGTCCTCAATGTGTGAAGGAAGTGGGCAGCGACTCAAAGCATCTGCATGCCCAATGTCTTTACCAGGTCTGTGGATCAGTTTGTATGAATAAGCAGCAAGAAATTCAGTCCATCTCAGCATTCTTGGTGACAGGATCGTGGGCTGGTTTGTCCCCTGCCACAATGCCTAAAAGAGGTTTGTGATCTGTGACAACAGTAAATGTTCTCCCATATAAATACTCATGGAATTTCTTGACAGCTGCTACAATTGCCAAGGCTTCCTTATCCAGTTGGCTGTAGTTCCTCTCTGCTTTAGTCAAGGTGCAGAGTAAAATGCAATAGGAGCTTCCTCCCGCTGGGAAGCATATGGCTCAATACCCCCCACTCCAAAAGGGAGGCATCACAAGTCAGAACAACAGGAAGATTCTCAGAGAACTGTATCAGCACAGCATCAGACGTGATTTGTCTCTTGATATTGTTAAATGCAGCTTGTTCCTTCCTCCCCAGACCCAAACAGATTTCTTGTCTAGCAACCTATGTAGGGGTTCTGTAATGGTTGCCTTCTGAGGTAGAAACATATGATAAAAGTTAATGAGTCCCAAAAATGCTTGCAGATCTGTTTTGCATTTTGGCCTGGGGCTTCTTTGATTGCCTGAACCTTTGCTTCTGTGCGGTGGATGTTTAACAATCATGTAACCCAAGAATTCCGCTTTATCTGTTCTAAGTGTGCATTTTTCTTCTTTGACTTTTAACCCCGCTTTTTTGAATCTAGTTAAGACTTCCCTGAGTCTCTCGTGTAACTGAGTGTCATTTTCAGCAGAAATTAAAACGTCATCACCCCTGGCAATCCTTGTAACATTCTTTCCATAAGGCTTTGGAAGATGCCTGGTACCACGCTTACTCCAAACTGCAACCTTTTGCATTTGAAAGCACCTCTATGGGCCACACTGGTTTGGGCTTCAGCAGTGGCATCATCAGCTGTTAATTGTTGATATGCCTGTGCCAGGTCCAACTTGGCAAAAACTGTGCCCCCTCCAAGGGAATGTAATAAATGATGCACTACTGGAACTGGATATGCACTCTGTTGTAGCTCATGGTTCAATGTCCCCTTGTAGTCTCCACAGATTCTCACTGACCCATCAGCCTTGACTGGTGTGAATATGGGTGTCTCCCACCTGGAGTGATCAGTGGGCTCTAAAACCCCTTGGGCTATTAGTTTATCTAATTATGCATCAATTTTTCCTTTAAGGAAAATGGGACCCTTCTGGGTTTTAAACGGATTGGTTGTACCTTGGGATCTAGGTAAAAGGAGATAGGAGTCCCCAAGTACTTGCCTAATCCGTTGCTGAAGACCTCTGGAAACTCAGACTTCAAGGCCTCTTCCCACTCAGTGTTGCTCACGTGACTGATGCCAGTCACCTTGATGCCCAGCGGGTTGAACCACTCAAGGCCCAGCAGACTTGGCGAGTCCTTGAACACGATGGTCAGTGGTAGGCATTTGGTGTGGCCCTTGAACTTCACGTTGAATTCTCTTGTTCCAACTACTGGAATCTTGTTCCCTTGGTAGTCTTTAAGAGTCAATGCTTGCTTCTTGAAGTGCTTCTTCTGGATGTTGGGAAGAAGACTGTGAATAGTGTCCCATGACACCATAGATAGGTATGAGCCTGAGTCCACTTCCATTTGGCAAGGCCTTCCTTCAATAAATACCTTGACATGCACTTTTTTACTTCTTAAGGGTGATGAATGACCAATGGTGACTGTTTGATGAGTTTCATTCTTCCCATTTGCTTCTGTGCTGCACCCCATTTTCTCACAGAAATTGTTAGGCTTGAATTCTTTGTCTTTGCTTGTAGCAAACTTTCTTCTGATGGGTGGAGTTCTGGATGATTTGCAGACTCTTGCTAGGTGTCCTCTTTTATCACAACGGAGGCAAATGGTGTCTAAAAACTTGCATTCAGTGCGGAGGTGGCTTCTCCCACACCCTCTGCAGTAGAAATCTTGCCTCTTTCTTCCTAGGTCTTTCTTTTTCCACTCCATTCTGAGTCTGTAAATTCCTTCCTCCACCTCACTACAGTCTGACTCAGAATCTATTTGCTCACAATGAGTTGTTGTGGACTTTTCCACATCAGGATGGCTTGTGGCCTTGTTGATTTTCTTCATGGCTGCTGCTGAGGACTTGGTAGCTTCTGCTGAAGAGGCCTCTTCTATTGCTTCCTTCAGCGTGATCTTAGGTCTTAGTAATAACTTGCTCTGAAGCACCTTGTCTTTAAGGCCCAGAACAAATCGATCGCGCATGGCCTCTTCTAAATTGTTAAATTCACATGCACCCCCAATGTCTCTTAAACTTGCCACAAAGTCGTTTACATTTTCGCTTTCCCCTTGATCCCGACGGTAAAACTCGTGTCTCTTAATGAGGCACGATACTTGTGGTGCATAATGGGCTCTTAACAACCTTTCCAAATCGAGCCAGTCCATTACCTTCACGTCTGCAGCTCCCGCTAATGCCTTCGCCATCTTGAAAACTGCAGGACCACAGTGTGTGAGAAAGACCGCCCTCTTCCGCTTCTCGGAAATGTCGGTGAGATCGTTTCCTTCCAGATACATTTGGAAACGATCTGCATATGACTCCCAGTCTTCTGCCATTGGATCGAACGGGGCTGGGGGGGTGTTCAGCGCAGCCATCTCTCTCTTCTTCTGTTCGGCGTTGCCTTCTTCTTCAGGGAGATCCCACCTTCGTCGCCAGTGTTAAGTTTGCATGAAGAGACAGACGCGGAGTGCTTCAAGCTCTTTGTTTATTAGTGACTACAGCTCAGAACGGACCCACTTTGGCTGGGCTGCGGCTGCTACTTATAGCCAGCAGCCACAGTTGCCGCCAATCAGAGTGCAGGGTTTTCCCGCACTTTTTAAACCAATCATTTCTTCCATTTTACAAGAACAGTTCAAACTAAACCAATGTCTTTAAACCTGCATACATAACAGGAATTATTTGTATGTTTGAATCCAAATAGATTTTTAAATTACCAACCACAGATAGGGATATTTTTCATATCGCGTTACTTCACCTTAAAATGGATGATCCCACAACTCAGGACCATAGACAAAACAGAAATGGCTGGCTGGCTGACTGGCTGGCTGGCTGGCTGGCTGGCTGGCTGGCTGGCTGGCTGAAATAGAAATGAAAATACAGAATACAGAAACATGCAGAAATAGTATTTAGTAATGCCAAGAGCTGCCCAGGGAAGTTTTATTGCTATAACTTCTCCATAAAGACATTTACAGATGTCTCTACCCAGGAAGCCTTTTGACTCTTCCTACGTAGGAAGGCATGCTTGAGCAGCACGGTCTACCTGACAGGCCTTAAATTCTGCTATTGGGTATTTCTAATCATTGCCATTCCTCATCTCTTAATGGAGAAAACCAGTGCAACAAAAGCTGTTCCGGGGACAGAAGGATTTCAACCTGCAGGAAACAAAATGGGAAAAGTAGCTTCAGGGTGTTACAGCAGTAACATTACAGCAGTTCATTTAGTCACAGAGTGTAGGGGACAATGTATTATCCAAAGCACCGGAAGGCCAGACAAGGAATAATGGATGGAAACTGGTCAAGGAGAGATTCAACCTCAAAATAAGGAGAAATTTTCTGACAGTGAGAACCATCAACCAACGGAACATCTTGCCCTCGGAAGTTGTGGGAGCTTCATCACTGGGGGTTTTTAAGAAGAGACTGGACAGCCATCTGTCAGAAATGGTGTAGGGTCTCCTGCTTGGGCAGGGGGTTGGACTAGATGACCTACAAGGCCCCTTCCAACTGTTACTCTGTATTCTAGTGACCTTTCAAAGTTACAACTGAAAAAAGCGACTTATGAACATTTTTTAGACTTATGACTATTGCAACATGCCCATGGTTATATAATTTATATTCAGATGCTTGACAACTGAGTCACATTTATGATGGGTGCAGTATCCCAGGGTCATATGATCACTTTTTGCAACCTTCTGACAAGCAAAGTCAATGGGGAAACCAGATTCGTTTAACAACTGTGTTATTAATTTAACAATTGCATCAATTCACTTGACAAAAGTCATTGAGGACCCAAGATTGTTGGGGGCAATTAGCTGACCTTGTAAAAATTAGTAATAAGCAGGTATATACAATGGAATGAAGGCTATTGCTGAGCACACTGGGTTGCATCCCAAAAATTGTAAGCTGCCCTGAGTCTCCGGAGAAGGGCGGCATAAAAATGTAATTAAAAAATTAAAAAAAAATAAAATAAATAAAATAAAATGGGGGAAAACTCACAACAATTTTTTTTTAATTACATTTATATGCCGCCCTTCTCCGGAGACTCAGGGCGGCTTGCAATTTTTGGGATACAACCCAGTGTGCTCAGCAATAGCCTTCATTCCATTGTATATGCCTGCTTATTACTAAGCGCATTTTTAGGTCAGCTAATTGCCCCCAACAATCTTGGGTCCTCAATTTACCTACCCCGAGAGGATGGAAGGCTGAGTCAACCTTGAGCCTGGTGGGATTTGAGCCTACAGCAGTTGTAGGCAGCTGGAACTTAAGTGCAGGCAATTAACAGCCTGAGCCACCAAGGCCCTAGTAAGCAACATAAATTTTGGGCTCAGTGTGGTCATATATAGCTGTCTTGTCTATAAAGAACACCAGGTACCAGCTAATTGATCCATTCTAAACATTGACAAGGAAAAAATGTAAAATTCAATCAAAGCATGAAGTATAAATTAGAGATGATAAACTTACAATAGAACATAAATCAGGAATTTCTGAAATCTTTGCTAAGCCTAACATAATAATGTTCGTGGCATAAGAAGCACACTTAACAGGCTCTATTTTTGCAGTCATGATTTTGTGTTATTTTGTTTTTACCTATTTTATTTGTGCTGAAAGACAATTACACAGGCAACACAAATAATTAGACAATCTTACCTAATTTTCTTCTAAAAACAATGTTTGGAACACTTGTCAAAATCCAAATTATTTCTTTTTAATATTATCTAGATCCAGGCCAAATAAATGACTCGGTCAGTATTTCATTGATAATTGTGCCCTTTCTTGTCTTATTAAAGCTGACCTTTACTGTACAATTGCACTGAGTCTGACATGAGTATATGATTAAATTAGACTATCAACAATACCAAACACACTCCCTAATTTATCTTTTAAAACTGACATAAACTGTCTGGATCCCTTGAAGCTGATTAACAAAGTTTTCCTGTATTATTTCCCTTCTGAATATTAAGCAGTAGTGAAATACCAGGGAGAATGAATTGTTTTGTCCAGTTGGAATTCCACTCATATCCAGATTTATTAATCTTACCTAATTCACATCACCTAACTACATTTGAACTATGACCCCTGGCTACTGTGGGGGATTTTGTACAAAGATCTCTCAGGATCAGTTCAAAGTCATGATCTGTCATGTCTTCATGAGCTCCTGCATTATTCCCAGCTAACTTCCCCATAAAAAATAGCAGCTGCTACATCTGTACCATATGCCTGAATGATGATATCACAGTTCTTTTAAAGCACATTATTATGGGAAAGACAGAATCTATTAGAATTAGAATTATTCTCTTACTCAGGTGACCACAATTCCCAACCATTCTTTTCTGTTTGATATGCAGGTGTGGCGTAGAATATGAGAATAATCTCTGCCAATGCTTTAAAATACCCAGTCAGTTTTTCCTTTTCTGAATTACGTTCCTCAAACACGCAAGAAAAGGCTCACCATATCTGTTATTTTAATTTTTAAAAAAAGCACTGTGTGTATTAAGATACATTTTGGGTTAGATTTATATCCCACCTTTCCTGAGACTTTCTGTCAAACATATTTATTTATTCATGGATAAAATACATCCATTGGTCCTACCCTCTTTTTATTAATGGAAAATATCTCTTTCTCTGTCTAGCGCCTGCTTTTGTTCTTTCTGAGATGTTGCCTTGCTTCATAAGATGCTGTTTCTTCCTTCTCCTCCTTGCTGTTTAAGGTATTCTCTACAGTTCATTTTACGCTTGGCATAATTTTATAGTCTTGTGTCCTTCTCCAATGCAAGGAAGCATTAAAATATGAATCTTCTGATTGCTTTTAGAGATGGTACAATTTATTCCACAATCTTAGGTATTTACCACTTCATTTTCACTCGTATCTATAGGTCAGGTTTATAGATCTAGTGTTATATATACATAAGTTGGGACTGTTTATTCTGCCTTTTTGACATCTGATCGTAACATTACTGGCATCCTGATTGCTACTAAGCATTTGCCTATAGATTCATCATTCCTCAGAATTTAAGTGTGAAGCTTATAGATTAAAGCCATTATAATGCCTCAAGGGAATAATAGATTTTAATAAATATACTCCAATTTTTCTACTTGGGTTACAAGTAAGGCAGAATCCCCCCCTCACAATGCATGTCTTCTAATTGAGACTGCATTATCATAGCTCATTTAATTATATTTGTTAATTGTACAGATTTAAGAACAATTTTCTCAGAAACAAGAGAGAAAATCCATGTATAGTTCTTCCAAGAACCTTACCATTGCCTTCTCCTTACAAAATAGTGACAGAATGTTAATTGTCCTCTGCATTAATTTTTATTGTCACAAGGGAGCCTTTTAAAAATGACAGATCATAGACCACAGTAAGGGGGAGAAACCGAAGAAAAACAAAGTTAGATAAATATATCCTCATAGATGAGAACAAGCAATTTATCAGAATCAAGTGCTATTTCACAAACTAATTATAGTTTTCTACTTTCTCTTCTTTGCTTTTGCCTCGAATAGACGCCACTTTCCTGGATGTGGTGACAACAGATGAGCATGTTTTCAAGATAATGTTGCTGAAGTTATTCACAAGGGTATTTGTCTTTTCATCTTACAGATGAATGGATGGATGGATAAATAGACAGAAAAATATATAGGCTTCCCTAATGTATATATAAGTTTTTCCTTATGTGCTGAAAAAACTAACTTGTTTTCTTCACAGATGACTTCAACTGTAAGGTTTTATTCATATATCCCTGCAGCAGAGTCACACTTTACATTGCTAATATAAATGCAGAATGTCTTTCACGGTGCATCACGATTGTCATTAAAAGAGTTGAGCCACGTTAATATGGCATACAGGTTTTTAAAGGCAAATGAAGAATCGCTTCTAAATCAGCCTGTGACTAATTCTTGCCTTATATCAGGGCCATATTTAGTCCTTCCATTTCTAATGCTGGGATTGTAGATACTATCATTTATCCAGGTAGACTTCTCTCAGGCTGAGGAAGGAGGCTTGCAGAAGGACAAAAATGACACCGAGTGGGATCAACAGGGGACCAAAACCTCAGAACTGTCTAATCAGGATGCTCAATTGAAAGTGGGATTGCATGCAGCACTACAACATTTTATTATATCCCAGTTGTGTAAATCGAAACTCTAAGGAGTGGAAGGTTAAGGAGTAAAACTAATGAAAAAGGCCATTTTGGTTAATATTTCTCATCTTTTAAAAAAACAGAGATATTTGGGAGAAGACTTTTTTGTTTCTTTTTTCCTTTTCTGCAGGGTATGAGGGGAAAGCAATATTGCCAACCTAGGGAATTAATTTTTTTAAGTGTTATAAACAATAAGAAACAACATAAATGAAAGAGAAGGGTTATTAAATTTAAATTTAGAACAAAAAAATGAAGGATTTTGTGCAGCCAGCAGACCATATGATACAAAGCTAAGCAGAAGCTTCAACAATTGGATTTTATTTCAGTAATTCAATTCTCTGTGGAATCCTAGAAGAAGATCCAGTATTCTTCCCCCCCAATTCAGTGAGATTTAAACAAATTATGGCATCAGAAAACAATAGAAGTCGGTTTTGAGTGAATTATCAGATTATCAATCCACAACTTTCCAGGGCATCTTCTAGCATCCCAAATCTCAAATGTTATGTGGACTAAGGAAAATCCTTTTTTTATTTTTTATTTTTAATCAAATAGGTCACATTTTTCCTTCTGGCGCAACTAATTTCTCTCCTTTGGAATTAATGGGAAGGACTGAAAAATTCAGAAGAAAATAAAATTGCTCCCACACATGCTTATTATTTTTGCCTGTCCAATTCAGCAGAATTTTGTTCATTTTAAAACCTCCCACTCTTCCTTTCTCTCGAATTAGATAAAAAGAAACAGTGCTTCCAGAATCTGATTCATCTTCATGTTTCTTTGCATTCTTTATTCTTTTCCTGTTGTTTTAGAACTGCTGCTAAACTCGCTGAGCATTATTTTAATTTATCTCATAAAACAAGACCATATTTTATTGTGAGATAATGCAAATATTTTTGAAAGTTCTAAGTCTACTAAAATATAGTCTATTTTAGTTTACTTACGATGCTTCTAAGATATCAGATAACTACCACAGAATAACTGGAAACCTATTATACAAAATAATAATAAAACAATAACTAGTTACTTGGGGGTTCAGTCTAGGCTTCATCACCCTAATGACTAACCCAAATTGAAAATACCATATCTACCAGGGTCTCTTAATGGTCTCCTTCTTGGGTCTTCAGCTTGGGTGTGGGGTTGGACTAGATAACCTACAAGGTCCCTTCCAACTCTGTTAAATCACTGCATACTCTTCGACTGTCATTCTAAAACTCATTTTCACCACCAGGAGGATGAAGTCTTATTAGTGTGAATATGGAATTCAAGTACTATTTGCAGGTTTTAAATGTACGTAGCACTTTACATTATGTGGCAGCATGGCACCAATTATAACAGACCTATTATAAAATCTAGCATAGATGGGCTGAAGCTAGGAATTTGGGCTGAAAAATCTCCATTGTCTTATTAAAGGGGTCAATTATAAATGCCAGATGTTTTGGTCTTCCCCACTATCTTCCCTTGCATTCATTATATATTTCTCTTTCATCTGAACACGTGAAGAGTAGCATACACAGTTTATTCATTTTGTGTCATTCTAGCCTCACAATTTCCATGAGAGATTTGGCTAGGAAATAGTGATCAGTGCAAGGTCACAAAGTGACCCATATGATTGAAGAGTCATTTCAATGTCCATTTGGAACAATTTTACTTCGGTTGGGTAATGCAAGGTAACAGCAACCTACAACTAATAGGCCATCTACTCCAAGACCCGTTTTGGGGCCCCTTAGAAGCCCAGATTTTTCCAGAATTAGTCACTTGAATACTTATTCAAGAATACCTTTCTAGAGTCGTTTGTGCCCGAGATTAGATGTGAACTAAGAACATCTCGGAAAGTTTGTGAGTTTGCCCAAGGATATCCAGGAGACCATTCATATTCACCATTCTCTAATGCCCACCCATGATTTCCTGTTACATTCGGGCTACAGTTTATAGAATTGTTTTAAGAGTGTTGTCTGATCCTCTTATTTTGATTTTGCCATCTCATACACTTGGATGCCTGGAGGAGGGAAGGGAAGGAATATTTGTGTACTCATTCAAAGTCCTATATATGCAGAGTTTTTGATACCTCTTCTCCGGTCAAAAGCAATGGTGTAAGGCATGAGATGCATATGATAATAATAAGCCAACACCGGTTCATTGACTAGTTATATCCATTATGGTATACCATAACATAGGGTAACATCAATCTCTTTATAACTGTATTTCTCAACCTTGGCAATTTTAAGATGTCGGATTGGGGGAATTCTGTGAATTGAAGTCCACATATCTTGAAATTGCCAAGATTGAAAAAACACTGCTTTAGAATTTCTCTGACCCTACTCACTGTTTATTTATTTGATTTTTATCCCACCTTAATTTATAAGTAACTCAAAGGGGTGAACATACCTAATACTCCTTCCTCTTCCTATTTTCCCAACAACAACAACAACAACAACAACAACCCTGTGACGTGGGTTAGGATGAGAGAGAGAGTGATAGGCCCAAAGTCACCCAGCCAGATTTTCATGCCTAAGGCAGGGCTAGAATTCACCGTCTCCTAATTCCTAGGCCAGCACCTTAACTACTAGACATGGCCGCTTTCATCAGAATGCTAAAGTAAGGAGCTGAGGTCAAACTATAAGACCTGTAAGGTCTCTTCCAATTCTATGATTTTATGTTGTCGGGCTCTAGGGCAGTGGTGGGATTCAAAAAAATTTACTACCAGCTTGGTGGGCGTGGCGGTGGAAGGCCACTGTCAAATCTCCAGTCGGAGGTGGTATTTGCCAGTTCTCTGAACTACTCAAAATTTCCACTACCGGTTCTCCAGAACTGGTCAGAACCTGCTGAATACCACCTCTACTCTGGGAGATGTTGCTCATCTCTGTTTTTTACCCAAGGGAGCCAGGTTTCTCTGAAGACATTTCAATGGTCATGTCGTCAGCATCACTATATGCTGAGGCATACGGAATGCTATCCCCTTCCCACCGAAGTGGTACCTATTTATCTACTTGCATTTGCCTGCTTTTGAACTGCTAGGTTGGCAGGAGATAGCAAAAACAGGAGTTCGTCCAATCACATGGTCTCACACTGCTGACCTTCCGGTCGATGAGCCCAGGGTCTTAAATTCTAGACCATCGTTCTCCTTGTCTAATGCATATCTATTTATACACTGATCATATTGAGCTGCCCTACTGATTAGTCCTATGATACCCTACATTGTATTCAGCTACAACCAGTATGTACACATATATATGCCAAAGTATTTTGATTGATTTGACAGCATGGGTCATAGCAGCATGAGTAGCTTATTGCAGGAATACAACTAAAAAGAAACAGCATAAGAAGGTGTCCCTGGGCTATCATTTATATCAAATTTTCATACAGACAGTTTTAACTTTCTACAGCTATTTGAGCTATCGGTTGGCATTTCATAGGGAATATGACAGTTAATTTCATAGTATGATCTTCAGAACTGTATGTATCATCATTCTTGATCAAATATGACAGATGTTTTAGCCATTCCTTCAAGAGTAATGGGGGCAAAAGGCTTAGCACTGATGTCACCGCAGCCAGAGAGAAGGACCCTGTTTGAAAGAAGTATTTTTGACTCAGTTATAAGGCAGAAAATATTTTCAGATCTTTCTTTCTTATGTAATATATGTCTTCTATCATTTAGATTATTTCCTTTTGCTGTTCATGGACTCTTACTGCAATGTAAGTCTATTGCAGTCAGTGACTGGTCACGTATGGAAAAAAAGGTGTACATAAAGCAACATAAAAGATATAAAATTTTACACAGTTATAAATTTCTAAAATTTTTGACATTTTTCTCTGTAAAACAAGCTGACAGCTCTATAAAATTCTGCAGCTGTTCTGGAGATGTTAAGGTTCATACAGCAAATAAAATCACCCTCAGAACAGAACTACTAGGAGCAATGGAATTATGAGGGAGAGATTTTTTTAGGGTTTTTTTTAATCCCATCTTTATTACTTTATAACTCAAAAATGGTAACCATACCTTCCTCTTCAAAACAACAATCCTGTTAGATGGATTGGGCTGGGAAAGAGTGATTGACCCAAAATCACCCAGCCAGCTTTCATGCCGGTTTCCAAAGTTGAAATACTAAGCTGAAACAGTTGAAGGATGAATGATATTATTTATTTACCATCCAAGTTTAAGGCACTGTATATGAGAGCTGGTATATTTTTTTAAAGAAAAAGAAAAATCCAGAGGAATATACAATTCTCCAGACAGACTACAAACTGCCCAACAACAACACTAACCACAACTCTGATATACACCAGGACCAAAAATTTAACCCTGCATTTTCCATCCCTTATGGGTCTTCCTAGGGTTGGTGACACATTCAGCACACACACACACACACACACACAGAGTTTGTTCTTCCACAGCTAGTCTCTATCTCTTACCAGTATGAATACCCAACAATATTTCTGCTACTGTATAAGTGCTAGCATTAAATAGAGAGAAATATATATATATGCTATTGAATGTTTTGCAGTTCCAGATTGATTTGGATGAAGCTGCTTTAAAACAACTAGCCAATCTTTGGAGAAAAGGTTTTTACAATATTTAAACTGCAGCAATATTTTGCTAATAAAACACACACACACACATACACAGAGGGTAAGAAGTCCATCTTCATTTGGCTTAAACATCCTGGCCTCCGTTTTCTGTTTCCCTCTGGGTTTGGCAGCGCCTGACTGCAAGCACCTCCTGCTGCAAATATGCGTAAACAGACTAGACAGCAATTCATACTGTCATCTACCTAGCTGCCCCTGGATTAGTATGCAAATAGGCAGCAGCAGAACAGGCCATAGAGAAGCAATGCTAATACCCTAAGTGATCTTTCAGGGTAATTAGAATTTGTTTCATCATGCTAATTTGACATGGCAATTAATGTAGCTAAAGGAAGGCTCTTCCTTCCAGAGCTGAGGTTCCAGTATGTACACAGAGATTTGCCAGCAAGTCCACTTGCTCAAGGGAATTGCGTAACATTATCAGGAAGTGACCATTAGCAAAAGCTCTAGAAAATATCAGTTTGCTTTATTTATAACCTGCAACTCAGTGGGTTACATTTCTGTCTGCCACTGCTTTAGATTGTTGGAAGTTAAAACCCACCCCACTCCTAGGAAAATGAAATATGTTAGGATATACTAAAAAGGCAGAATATTTCCCCTAAAAAGAGAAGTAGAAACTGAGAAGCAGAAGCTCATCTCAGAAGCAGAAGCTCACCCCCACTTTTGTTAATGGGCAGGCCATTGAGGCCTGGGCCAGAGTATTCTACATAACAAAGGCCACTACCCATCTCACCACATGGCCTGGGAAAATTGCATCAGCCAGCACTCAGGTGAAGCCATGTGGTCCAGGCAAAGCCTACAAAGTTAGCTAAGACCCCCGCCCCTGGGAGTCTGACAGCCAATGGGATACATTTCTTGCACAGGAGCAGGAAATACTAAGGTGGGGCCCAACAGAGGGTATATAACTAAGGGTCTCTCAGCATCTTGCCCCTACTTTTCCTTCACCCAACATCTTGAAGCATGTGATCGTCCTTTTCACTTTGGAACTCCAGGCCATGTGGTTCTGTCCACCATTAAACCATCTTTTCAAACAGCCTCCATGTTTCCAGTGTCTTTTTCCCCATTTGGAACTGAACCCAGAAGGATATTTCTTCCAACATGATGATGGTTCAGGGGCCTTAGTACAGAAGTAGAGAAAAATAAAAAGAATAAGAATATCCTATAATGGTGCAGATTTTAGATCCAATTGTTGGGCGCCAGCAAGCTATCCCAAAGAAGGAGATGGACAATTCTAAGACTTCTGAAACATACGTTCAATCATAATGCATGGAATCACATCGGTTTAGCATTCAGTAATATCAGCTTAAAGAAAATATATATTTACAATAATTACTGAAAAGTTAGTTCCTCCAGCTTGACCAGCATAGCAATCCCCAACCTGGTGCCCTTCAGATACAGCCTTGTCTATGCCTGGAGTTGTGTGGTGTGGTACCACTTGCATGATGTGGTATAGGTGTGCATCTGTGCTAATGCACTGGACCAAGAGGATCTCTAAGAAACAGTCCAGCTGGCAGGAACAGCCAATACTCCAAGAGATAGGCTCAAGATACAGAAAAGTATGGGTCCAAAACATACAAAGAACGGTTGCAGGAATTGAGTAGGTCTAGTTTAATGAAAAGAAGGACTAGAGGTGACACCATAGCAGTGTTCCAATATCTAAGGGGCTACCACAAAGAAGAGGGAGTCAAGCTATCCTCCAAAGCACCTAAGGCAGGACAGGAAACTAATCAAGGAGAGTAGCAACCTAGAACTAAGGAAAAATTTCCTGACAGTTAGAACAATTAATCAGTGGAATGGCTTGCCTCCAGAAGTTGTGGGTGGTTTTTAAGAAGAGATTGGACAACCATTTGTTTGAAATGGTATAGGGTTTCCTGCCTGAACAGGGGGTTGGACACAAAGACAACCAACTCTATTATTCTGTTCTGCTAGAGAAATAAAGCCAACCATGGCAAGCTTTGCGTGCCCAATGTATGCATCTTGATCCTTGGATAAAGAAATGGCTCCATGCAACATCCCATAATCGAGAGTCCTCTGGATATTAAGGTTACAACTCTGTGAATGTTTGCTATCAGGATGAACAACTGGCTGACAGTACTAGGAAATGTAGCTTCAGCACACCTGGTGGTATTAGATCAGGGCAAGTAGGGAAATAGAGCTACAAGAGAAAGAAAAGTTCAGCTGTTAACTGGTTATCCAATTAAACTTTCTTTAAATCTCAGTCTCCTATGAGACCCTGCAGTAGCTGACCAGACAGATTCTGAGGAGATTACAAAGCTATCAGCTATCCCCATCACTGCTTTCTGCAGTATAATCTTGTTAAGCACTGCATTTGATGGAAAGAAGTCCTGAGGTAAACAACAAAAACAAAACTATTGAATATAGAGGCTGAGTAGGGATGACCTTGATGTTTGAGGTCTGACACTATTTCTAACACTATGCATTTCTCAGTTATAGAGCGGATCATATGGGATAAGATCAATTTATTCCATCTTGCATTCTGTGAAGACAAGTGGGAATACATCTATACTTTTCATTGATATATAGGAATATTCCATTTATACAAAACTATAACTTCCTGCCAAAGAGAAATCATACTTAGATTCTGCTGCAACAGAGTGAGCGATAACAATTCCAGGTTGCCCCTTGTTCCTATTTAAAGCGGGAATTATGCTGGCATTTCTACAGAAGCAACGTTACAGGGCAATCCTCTATTAAGCAAATTCCACCTGCTTCCCTAAGCAGGAGATGCCACTAAAAAGCTGATGTCCAAGGAAGAAAGCTGATGCAGAGTCTCAGAAATTAATGATTAATACAATGAATGCATGTTCCTTAAAAATAATGAAACAGGAAAGGGAAGGGAAGGGAAGGGAAGGGAAGGAAAGGGGAAGGAAGGGAAGGGAAGGGAAGGGGAAGGAGAGGAGAGGAGAGGAGAGGAGAGGAGAGGAGAGGAAGGGAAGGGAAGGGAAGGGAAGGGAAGGGAAGGAAAGGAAAGGAAAGGAAAGACAAAAGGAAAGGAAAGGAAAGGAAAGGAAAGGAAAGGAAAGGAAAGGAAAGGAAAGGAAAGGGGAAAAGAACAAGGACATACTATTCCAAACATGGTTGGAGGCTACTGAGAGAGTTAAATAAACATATGATAACAACACCAATCAAACCACTTTGCTTAAAGCCTGCGGAGTCAATCTGCTTCTGACTGAGGAGCTACCAACCAGCAAAGGCAAGCTAATTAGAGACAGTCAAACACTTAGGCAATCACACCTTGTGAATGTAAGCGTCTTCCTGTCATTTGGCAAGTCTCTCGGCTGCCTTGGAGCGTGAGACAAACAAGTTCCCCGCTCTCCCTGTTAGTGCGATCTAACCGAGCACAATGGCTAGAGGTGAAAGGTGGCCGTCTAGGCAGGTAGTGACAGCATCTCCAACAGCCTTGTATCAAAGAGTGGCACTTGTTTAGACTAGCCTATTTGCACCTGCCTACAGAGGGCCTTTTTAATGTAATTATTAGCCTCTACAGCCTAGCTTCGGGTTTGAAAATAGCATTCATTTTCATTTGGTTTCAGCGTCCGCTACCTCTCTCTCTCTCTCCCTCTCTCTCTTTCCCCATTCGGTCTCAGTCACCTCGCCTCAAAGCAGAGGCAGAAGAGAAGAGATGAATTAACAAGAACAAGTTGGCAGGTGAGTTATGTGACAACAACAGCAGCTAAAGAAGATAAGGGAGGGGAGTAAATCCCCAAATCCTAGGAGATTTGAATATACCTCTCTCTCTCTCTCTCTCTCTCTCTCTAGCATCACAATCACTTTTCAGAGCCAAGGAGAAAGAAAAGGCTGAAATAATATTTCAGAACAATAATTCAGAACTCTTTGGTTGTGTCAGATGAAGGAATTGTTTTGAGTTATCAATTTAATGAACATCTGATTTTCAGACTAGTTTCTTGATGGGGTGGCGTCTTTCCTTCTTAGGTTGTGGCTTTCTCTGTAATTATTTTAGACTCATGGGCATACCATGGAGGTCCAGGAGGGTGATGAAAGACGCATTGTGACATTGTGACACATTCTAGCCCTTGTGTTTTTCCGTTTGAGGTCACAGGTGTACCAAAGGGCAAGGTTTGTCTCTTGACAGCCTTGATGGCAAGATGGGCAGCATATACAGTTAATTAGTAAATAAGGCATGTTTATTATTTGTTTTAGATGATTTATATGGCCACCCATATCACAGTAGGGACTCTGGATGGCTCATATATAGTTGGAAACATTAAAAAAACCAAGCATCACCGTATGATCAAATCAGAGATTTTGCCATTCAAAGTCATTTCAGGAATGGCTCGTCCAGCACTCTGATTCTAATACCCAGAGGAATAGATTTTCAAGGTCTTGTAGAAAAGCAATATCTCTTCATTTTGGCAGCATCATGGTCAGCCTTAGGCAATTTTGCTTGAAAATGTTAGGGGCAATGAAGTGTGGTAAAAAGGTTTCACTTCTGATGTTGTAATAAAGATCCAGGTCAAATGTAAACTATTATGCATTAGGAAACTTCAGGTATGTTCTGGGCAGCCTACAGAGCCTGCCAATGGGTGTTCACCAATTGTGATCATCCATCATCCTGTTTTTGAATCCTTCTCCTTGACCACTTACTCAAATAACAGTACCAGTATCTTGAAAGCAGGTACTTCAGAGGGACTAGAAAAGGGCTATTCAACTTTAAGATTTTTGTATTTCAACTCCCAGAATTCCCCAGTTCTGGGAGTGGCTGGCAAGAGAGTAAATTTGATAGGAAAGCCATCCAGGATGTGCCGTGTGGTTCAAGATTTGGATAACAACAACAACAACAATAATAATAATAGACAAAGAGGGTGAAGTCAAATATTTTTCCTCCATAGTCCAGTCCTTTAGTTCTGAAAATACTCATTACACCAATTCAGGAGGATTCTAATAAGCAACTGGACTTTCATTTTCCAAATGTGATCATTACTCCAGCCCAGAGTATTTTATAGATGTAGAACTGAGCTTCATTTTTATTGTTATTCCAGCCCTGCAGTTTCTTATATATTATTTTCAAAACTGCTTACTAGTCCAAGTCAGAGGTTCTCTGATAGGAAAGAGAATTTTCACTTTCAACTGTAATAAAGTAGAAACTAGTAAACCTGTCCAGGGCTTTTTTTCCTAATTCAGAATAGTAAGATTCTCAAAATCTTATAGTTGTACTACATATGCCTAAACAAACTTTCAACCAAAAGCATAAGGAAACTACACACCGCTCCTCATACTCTGCAGAGAGCAGCAGGGGATTTGTGAAGTATCCAGAAAAATAATCGTGTATTTCTTTTGCAGTTTCACTTAACACCTATGTGTATGTAAACATGTATGGATTAATCTTTGAAACAAATATAGGCAACTGGAAAGGTCCACAGGTACTTAGGAGAAGATGGCTGTCATAGTGATAAACACAGCTTTGTCCCCAGTTGCTACCACCTTGTTTGTTAAAGCTATCTCTTTAGGGTTGAGAGGCAGGATATATTGAGGGGCAGAACAAAACTAGGCACATTGATTAAACCACATCTCTATTTCTGAATTTTAACATGTGTCCAGGTATCTACTAGGGCTGTGCATTGCTTTTTTGACCCACTCAGAAGAGGCATTTCAAAATGTGTCCGAATGCAAATTCAGCATCTTTGGGTCTCATTAAAGTGGCTGTGTCTTTTTCCAGGATCAGATGGGATGATCTGCATAAGTCAAAGAGATGAGGGAAAATAATTTCTGTGGTCAATCAAGTTTCTTTTTGTTTTATTTCTGTTGATAAGCTGATATCCACTTTTCAACTATTTGGGTTGACCATTGATTGTGGATCTGCAGAGTGGTGCAGTGGCCTAGAAGTGGAGCTCTCACCTTACTAGCAGGAGGTTCGATCCTAGGTAGCAGCAGATATTTCTCTCTCTGGGCAGAAGGTGAAGTTATCTGCTGGGAAACTCTGCATTGGTGACAGGAAGGGCATCCAGCCAGCAAACACTCAGCTCCATTCAGTTGCCCCAACTCCACCCCGATGCAAGGGATTACGGGATCATTAAAAGACCAAAAAAATTGATTGTGTATCTGCAACTTCAGGACACAAAATGCAATCAAATTCAGACTGTGCACTGAATTTACAAGCTTCCATTCTAAACATTAGCTATAAATCTAGTCCATTGTTTTAGCATGGTGAAAAGCATTTATATTAACTAGATATATTACCTTTGTTTTTTTCCTATTATCTCCAACTTTTAGTTTATTTGACTATTTCTTTTCTGCTTTAATATCTTTCTTATCCCAGAAGGGAATAACATGATGGATATGTTTATATGCCAAAGTTATATAAGGCGTAAAAGACTAGGCACATACAGGAAGGTTCAGTTTAAATGACGTGTTGCTAAAAGCCTATCCACAGGAAACTTCTTAACTAACACTAAGCACCTGGTTATGGTTATGGTTAGGATTTTGGACTTTGTTTGTGACTACATCATGATTCTAGACTGATCCCTCTTTTTACTCCACCCCCTGACTTTGCTAGTCCTGCTCCTACGCTACCTGAACCAGAATAGCATGCTATGTGGCACCTTTTCAAAATCTGTTAGGGAAAGGAAGCCAAAATAAAAGATAAATTTGATTTAAAATTGGATTTTAACTGGTATTTTAATTACAATTGAAATGATTTACGTGTTTTTGTAATGTGGTCCAATCAATTGACAGTGTCAAATCAAACTTGTCTGCTTCAGAAAGCTGACTATCAAGAAATAACATCGACATAAACTAGACTGAGAAATCTATTTCCTAGAGGAAGGAAATGGCCAACTAATTCCATACCGTTGCTAAGACAACTTAATAGTGAAGCTCAGCTCAAAGAAAACTTTGCTCATTTTATTTCATAATGTCCTCGCTCTAACAGATTTAAAATACTAGCTAATCACAACCTGCGGGGGGAAATAACATCTACAGGAAAGTTGGAAAATGGATATTTGGGGAAATTCTTTCCAACTTTATCCCCACCCCCAGCCCTTTCAAGAGGGAAAAATCTTCCAAATGAAGCACTACTTTCAAATTGTACTTGGGGCAGTTTGCACATCTACTCACGAGACCCAAAATTACTTCCCCTAGGATCTATTCTCCTCCTTCCCAACAGTCAAGACCCAGAAGAGTAGCAATATTTTCAAAGGGAGAGTGGGTATGGAGGGAGGCAGAGAGAGAGTGTGGGTGATAGGCCTCTATTGTACAGATCAAACTGGTGACACATTTGGCAGACCAAAAGCAATCCTTACACCACTTCAAAGAGACCCAGCAACCTTTCATGTGATTTATCCCTTCCTCAAATGATTTCTTTTCCTCTAGTACTTCATTCCGTTTATGGCCTGATCTCTGCTATAGAAACTTGCCCTCTTCTTCAAAAATGGCTCTCGGTCTCCATTGCGGGGAACTGTCCATATCCAAATCACGTCTGAATTTTGTAACATTCTGAAGAATCCTATTCATGGGTTACAAAACCAAGAATACACACTGAGTGTTAAGTTTGCATAGAGAGGCAGACACGGAGTGCTTCAGCTCTTAAGTTTATTGTGACTTCAACTCAGAACGGACCCAACTGGCTTTGCTGCGGCTGCTACTTATAGCCGGCAGCCGCAGCTGACAGCCAATCAGAGTGCAGGGTTTTCCCACTTTTAAACCAATCATTTCCAACACTTTACAAGAACAATTCAAACTAAACCAATGATTTCAAACCTGCATACATAACACCCCTCCCCACTAGGTTTAGTCCATACTCAAACCCCATCTATCTAATGTATTCTTTTAAATAGGTGGGGCTCTTACGTGCGCTGAGACCTCACGTGGTTCAGATGTTTTAAGGTTCTCACCTTGTGAGGGAGGAAATGTGTCTGTTGACATTTCCTTACTTGGACTTCTAGTAATGGTAGAACCTGTTTGGTTACTACAACCTGGTCTCTCCTCCCAATCCATCTCCAACCCAATGTCAGCACCTAAGTCAGGTAGTAATGTGCAATCTTCCATTTGTGAAAATGGTTGTTGGCACTGTGACAGGTTTTGGAATGGTTCCTGTCGTGTTAGCTCATTACACATGGGGTTGATTCTTGCTTGCTGATTACCCTCATAATCCTCCCCCCCTAGAAGAGGCAGTAGATATGGGGACCAGAGAGGAGCAAGGGCGATGCTCCTGAGGTAATCTGGATCTTAACTGATCAATGTGCCTGCTCCAGAGGACACCATCCTCCGTTTGTACCCTGTAAGACCTGGGGCCTGTGATTTGGGTTATCTCAGCAGGAATCCATAATGGTTCACCCATAAGGTTCTTAGCATAAACAGAATCACCCACAGTGAATGTGCAAATTTTGCTAGTGGAATCTGGTGGTGTGTTGGGTGCATACGTGGGATGAAGGCGGTCAAGGGGAGATCTGAGTTTCCTACCCATCAACAACTCGGATGGGGTTAAATTAATTGAGGGGTTGGGAGTGATATGCTGGACACTGAGTAGTTTTTCAACTTTCTCAGTGATGTCCCCTGGACCCAATTGCTGAAGTTTTTCCTTGGTAAATCGTACCATGCGTTCAGCCCGGCCGTTAGCCGAAGGATGCCCAGGGGCTGTCAGGGCGTGTCTGATACCCTGCTGTGCTAAATATGATTCAAAAAGGTTGGACGTAAATTGAGGACCATTGTCAGAAACGAGGACATCAGGTAACCCATGAGTTACAAAAAGTTTCTTAAGCTGTTTGATGACAGCTTCAGCTGTGGTGGATGCCATAGGGATAACCTCCAGCCATTTGGAATATGCATCTACTATAATAAGAAAAGTGTGCCCTCTGGTAGGGCCAGCAAAATCAATGTGAATCCTGGACCATGGGCCCCTAGGACATTCCCATTCCTGTTTGGGGGCAAGAGGTGGGGCAAGTCTGACTACCTGACAGTTGCGACAGGATGCAACCCAGTTTTCAACCATTTTGTCAATCCCTGGCCACCATACATAACTCCTGGCCAATCTCTTCATTCTGACAATTCCCGGATGACCCTCATGTAACATTTCCAAAACCTCTTTCTGTAGTTTTGCAGGAATAACCACCCTGTTACCCCACAAAATACATCCTCTTAAGACAGATAATTCAGTTTGCCTGGATTTAAAAGGTTGGGCAAGTTGAGGTAGATCTTGAAGTGGCCAACCTTTCTTAATCCAGCCTATAACAGGAGCCAATAAACTGTCTTTGGCAGTCTCTCTGGCAATTTCAGCAGCATGTACTGGAAGCTTGGCAACAGTTTCTAGAAAAAGGTGTAAGTCTCAGGAGCAGGGTCCTCAGTGTGTGAAGGAAGTGGGCAGTGACTCAAAGCATCTGTGTGCCCAATGTCTTTTCCAGGCCTGTGGATGAGTTTGTATGAATAAGCAGCAAGAAATTCAGTCCATCTCAGCATTCTTGGTGACAGGATCGGCTGGTTTGTCCCCTGCCACAATGCCTAAAAGAGGTTTGTGATCTGTGACAATAGTAAATGTTCTCCCATATAGATACTCATGGAATTTCTTGACAGCTGCTACAATTGCCAAAGCTTTCTTGCCAGTTGGCTGTAGTTCCTCTCTGCTTTAGTCACGGTGCGAGAGTAAAATGCAATAGGAACTTCCCTTCTGCTGGGAAGAATGTGGCTCAACACCCCCACACTCCAAAAGGGGATGCATCACAAGTCAGTACAACAGGCAAATTCTCAGAGAACTGTATCAGTACAGAATCAGACGTGATTTGTCTCTTAATATTGTTAAATGCAGCTTGTTCCTTTCTGCCCCAGACCCATGCAGATTTTTGTCCAATAATCTATGAAGGGGTTCTGCAATGGTTGCCTTCTGAGGTAGAAACATATGATAGAAGTTAATGAGTTCCAAGAATGCTTGCAAATCTGTTTTGCATTTTGGCCTGGGGCTTCTTTGATTGCCTGAACTTTGGCTTCTGTGGGTGGATGCCATGTTTATCAATCATGTAACCCAAGAATTCTACTTTGTCAGTTCTAAGTGTGCATTTCTCTTCTTTTACTTTTAATCCCATTTTTTTTAATCTGGTTAGGACTTCTCTGAGTCTCTCGTGTAACTGAGTGTCATTTGCAGCAGAGATTAAAACGTCATCAAAATAGGGCACCACCCCTGGCAACCCTTGAAGCATCCTTTCCATAAGGCTTTGGAAGATGCCTGGTGCCACGCTTACTCCAAACTGTAACCTTTTACATTTGAAAGCACCTCTATGGGTTACAATTGTTTGGGCTTCTGCAGTGGCATCATCAACTGTTAACTGTTGATATGCCTGGGCCAGGTCCAATTTGGCGAAAAGTGTGCCCCCTCAAAGGGAATGTAATAAATGATGCACTACTGGAACTGGATATGCGCTCTGTTGTAGCGCATGGTTCAATGTCCCCTTGTAGTCTCCACAGATTCTCACAGACCCATCAGCCTTGACTGGTGTGACTAAGGGTGTCTCCCACCTGGAGTGGTCAGTGGGCTCTAAAACCCCTTGAGCTATTAGGTTATCTAATTGTGCATCAATTTTTCCCTTTAAGGCAAATGGAACCCTTCTGGGTTTTAAACGGATTGGTTGTACCTTGGGATCTAGGTTAAAGGTGATAGGGGTCCCCAAGTACTTGCCTAATCTGTTGCTGAAGACCTCTGGAAATTCAGACTTCAAGGCCTCTTCCCACTCAGTGTTGCTCACGTGATTGATGCCAGTCACCTCGATGCCCAGTGGGTTGAACCATTCAAGTCCCAGCAGACTTGGGCGATCCTTGCCTACGATGGTCAGGGGTAGACGCTTGGTGTGGCCTTTGAACTTCATGTTGAATTCTCTTGTTCCAACTACTGGAATCTTGTTCCCTTGGTAGTCTTCAAGAGTCAATGCTTGCTTCCTGAAGTGATTCTTTTGGATGTTTGGAAGTAGTCTGTGAATAGTGTCCCATGACACCATAGATAGGTATGAGCCTGAGTCCACTTCCGTTTGGCAAGGCCTTCCTTCAATAAGTACCTTGACATGCACTTTTCTGTTTTTAAGGGGAAGAATGACCAATAGTTACTGTTTGATGAGTTTCATTCTTCCCATTTGCTTCTGTGCTGCACCCCATTTTCTCACTGAGGTTGTTTGGCTTGAATTCTTTGTCTTTGATTGCAGCAAACTTCCTTCTGCTTGGTGGAGTTCTGGATGATTTGCAGACTCTTGCTAGGTGTCCTCTTTTTCACAACGGAGGCAAATGGTGTCTAGAAACTTGCATTCAGTGTGGGGTGGCTTCCCCACAACCTCTGCAGTAGAAATCTTGCCTCTTTCTTCCCAGGTCTTTCTTTTTCCACTCCATTCTGAGTCTGTAAATTTCTTCCTCCACCTCACTGCAATCTTACTCAGCATCTAGTTCCTCACAATGATTCGTAGTGGACTTTTCCCCATCAGAATGGCTCATGGCCCTGTTCATCTTCCTCATGGCTGCTGCTGAGGACTTGGTAGCTTCTGCTGAAGAGGCTTCTTCTATGGCTTCTTTCAGCGTGATCTTAGGTTTCATTAATAACTTGCTCTGTAACACCTTGTCTTTAAGGCCCAGGACAAAGCGATCACGCATGGCCTCTTCTAAACTGTTGAATTCGCATGCACCCCCAATGTCTCTTAAACTTGCCACGAAGTCGTTTATGCTTTCTTGATCCCCCTGATCACGACGGTAAAACTCATGTCTCTTAATGAGGCACGATACTTGTGGTGTGTAATGGGCTCTTAACAACCTTTCCAAATCAGGCCAGTCCATTACCTTCACGTCTGCAGCTCCCGCTAATGCCTTCGCCATCTTGAAAACTGCCGGACCGCAGTACGTAAGAAAGACCGCCCTCTTCCGCTTCTCGGAAATGTCGGCTAGATCGTTTCCTTCCAGATACATTTGGAAACGATCTGCATACGACTCCCAGTCTTCTGCCATCGGATCGAACGGGGCTGGGGGGGGGTGTTCAGCGCAGCCATCTCACAATTCTTCTGTTCCGCGTTGCCTTCTCTTCAGGGGAATCCCATCCTCGTCGCCAGTGTTAAGTTTGCATAGAGAGGCAGACACGGAGTGCTTCAGCTCTTAAGTTTATTGTGACTTCAACTCAGAACGGACCCAACTGGCTTTGCTGCGGCTGCTACTTATAGCCGGCAGCCGCAGCTGACAGCCAATCAGAGTGCAGGGTTTTCCCACACTTTTTAAACCAATCATTTCCAACACTTTACAAGAACAATTCAAACTAAACCAATGATTTCAAACCTGCATACATAACACTGAGCACCAGTGGTGTGTTAACCATTAAGCAGACTAAGCACGTACTTAGGGCACCAGGCCCAAAGGGGGCACCACAAAGTTGAGAATACGGCTTCATTTGTACAGTATGTACAAAAGAGGGGGGACACAAGTTTTGTCAGTGCTTAGGGCACCAGTGAGCCTTAATCCGCCACTGCTCAGCCCCCCAAGCTCCACTCACCCCCACAGATATTACTCACAGGATGTCAGGCTCCTCCAGACATTCTTGCACCTTCACGAAGATCTGCAAGAAGGAAGTTTTTGTCCAACAGCCTGTCTCAACATATACATGCTACAATGACTTTCTTCCTGCAGAGATCCACTGTGAGTGCTTGAATGTCTGCAGGAAGTTTTGAATTGTTGATAGAGCATCCTAGATCTCCCGTGCCTCAAATGTCAAACCAGCTATCATGGGATATACATACAGAGGTTCAGGGCATTTATCTGGATTCCTTGTGATGTCAGAATCCTTCCTCTGTTCTTTCTGCTGGGACTTTTTTCTTTGCATTGATTTAATAGCTCATTCACTCCTGTAGATTTTCCTGGCAATTATTTGAAGGCTTCTCCCTCATGTACTATTGAAATATGCATTGTCCTCTACTGCTCAGAGGCAAATCACAGGCCTAAGTTTGGCAGATATATAGAGTATTAACATAATTTCTTCTGTTTTACACTGAAAGATCCAAATGCATTCAGTGGCTTTACCTTTTTTTTTTAAATGCAAATTTGAGATGCATTGGATTATTTTGGGAAACCCAGAGGTGTAAAAACTAAACTAGAATGCCGAAGAGGACAAAGGATTAAATCCTTCTGGTGATACCCGATGAACAGTTGAGCAAAGAAGGACAGAACATGAGTGTTAAAGTCATGTGAAGATTCATACCTGTGTCAAGGAAACTGCTGTCAAACAGACCATTTAACACTGAGTTACACAGCCCAATAGATGTAGTGGTAAATATAACAGCTGCTTTAGATACACAAGTTATGTTTGAGTTTACCCCTTGTCCAAATTTCTCAGAAAACTTTCAACTTCAAAATATATTATTTTGGGAAACATTAACTGGCCTTTCTCAGAATCCTCACAAAATGTTCTAACAGTTGTAAACGGCTCAGAGTCCTGACCTAATTATTAGTGTGTTCTATTTTTCGTTTGTTCTTTGCACTTATAATCTATTCAAAATGTGTGGTTACACTTTGGACATTAAAAATGAAAAATATAAAACATAATATTGTCACACTTAATTATATATAAGTTAACAGGACGAAGACTAGGTCTAGCCTAATATTTATTTCTTTTAATCAAAGCACATAGTCCAATAAAACTTTTACTTAATATTTTAAAGCATGCACTTACCTTTCCTTTTTACAAATATTCCCATATAAGAACAAAAATTCCTTACTTTTTAAATAGTTATACTTAAATATGTGACATGCTTGCCCTAATGCATTTTAAATTCAAACTGTTACAGTTTCCTTTTTTTTTAATTAAAAAGGCCCTGAAATATTACTTACAATAGGAACACTTCAGGACTAAGAAGCCAAGATATGCAGCCAAAAAAAGCTCTAGGCAAGTTAAATTCCAGTTTATTTGCTCAATAAGTTCACTTTTACTGAATAAATCATTTATGTGGTAAAAAAAAAACTGTAACCTGCTATACAACAAAACTCAATAAGTAGTTCTACTCAGGTATGCCTAAAGTTGACAATGGGGAATGGCTTGGAGAAAATCTCCAATATTTCAGTTTAAATCTCAAGGCCTTGGTGGCTCAGGCTGTTAATTGCCTGCACTTAAGTTCCAGCTGCCTACAACTGCTGTAGGCTCGAATCCCACCAGGCTCAAGGTTGACTCAGCCTTCCATCCTCTCGGGGTAGGTAAATTGAGGACCCAAGATTGTTGGTGGCAATAAGCTGACTTTGTAAAAATGCCGCTTAGTAATAAGCAGGCATATACAATGGAATGAAGGCTATTGCTGAGCACACTGGGTTGTATCCCAAAAATTGTAAGCAGCCCTGAGTCTCGGAGAAGAGTGACATATAAATGTAATTAAAAATAAAAAAAATTAAAAAAAATATGCCTTTAACAGTGTCACAAAGAAGCCTTGCTAACTCTTAGTTAAGGACATATCCTGCTCAGGCTGCATTTTTTCCCACACTGGGTCTGTAGGATAAGGTAGTTCTATAACTTCATATTTAAATTAAATTATACCAGAATGGAGTTGTCCATTTTCTTCCATATATATATATATATATATATATATATATATATATATATATATATATATCATTTGTAAGACTGCACTCTTTATTTCAAAAGCCACTGTGTCAAAAAGGACAGCATATTTAGATCAGATTGGGGTTAACTGTAGGGGTGACAATGACAACTTACTGTGAACATGACCTGTTATTTTCTGTGTATGTACTTGTATGTTTGCATTGTTTTTATATTTTTCATATGGTCAAATGATTAAATCAATAAAGTTGCTATTCTATCCCATCTTCTTCCAACATGCGCCTTGCTAGTATTGGGTCTCTATTTGCATGATCCCATCACCAGGGGTGGGTTGCTGGGGGTTCTCAGGGGTTCAGGAGAGCCCCTAGCTAAGGTTTTGTGCAGTTTAGAGAACCCCCAAATTCCACTCCTAGCTGGTCTCCCCCTGCCCCCCCCCCACCCTACCTCTCCCAGGAGTCCCCACACAGCCCATTTTGGATGCAGGTACATGCAGGGCGTGCGCAGAGGCTTGGGGAGGATGAAAAACAAGCCTCCCAGAAGTTCAGGAAGGCTGGAAATGGGCCCATTTCCAGCTTCCATAACCTCAGAGCCCAGGAGGCCATTTTCACCCTCACGGAGGCCATGGTGCAGGAGGCTGACTAGGCCATGCCCACCATGGCCATGCCCACCCAGCAGCTGGGCAGAGAACCCTTGGTAAAAATTTTGAAGCCCTTCCCTGCCTATCACCAATCCCACAATACCACAACTTGATAAAAAAAACTGATTGGTTTTTGTTATTTCCTCCCATCAGGTTGGCGGGAAAACAAACCAATCAGTTGGTGTCCTTAACTTGCCCTGTGTGAGACTAGAAGGACAACACCACTCATAAGCCTCATACTACAGTAGAATAGAGATTGTCTGTGATTATGCTCATATCCTTTTGCACTACCTTGTGGACTGAAAAAAAGGACATTAAAATATCTTTCGGAATGAGCTCTTAAAATACTAAGAGACTATGGAAGACTATAAAGACTGAACTGGCTAAAAAAAACCTGGTTTATCTCAATAAACTATTTGAAGAAAGACATCCAGACAAGTTAGAAATCATATGGGAATAATTCACAGTTAAATAGAAAGTGTTATACTCATTTGGGTAATTAGCACATGACAAATTAATGAACAGCCTAACTTGCAAATATTTTTAAAACTAAAATTGTACTAGTGTTTTTTGCTACTTGTCACAAATCTTTTCTGTTTAGATCTCAAAAGTGGTCAGCATTGCTTCTACAGTAATATTTTGCACTTAAAAGCCCCTAAAACGTCAAGAGGAATGATGCCTATCATTGTGCAGATCCTGTAATTCTCTCCTGGATTTCAGTGATCAAATATATGAATTATCCCCATGCCTCAGATGATATATGGAAAAGATGTTTCAGGAATTTCTCATTAAAATTGTTTGAAAAGCATCAGTGAATATCTCTGGAATAGACATAAGAAATTAATGAGAAACTGGAGGCAAACAACAGAATCATGATGAAATCTGAGTTAAGATACTATGTTGTAGGGTATAGGTCAGTGGTGGCAAACCTTTTTGGGCTCCTGTGACAAAAATTGTGTGCGCGCTGGTGCTCGTGCGCTCGCATGCCACCACCCAGAAGGCAATGCGCACTCCCCGACACCCCTGTGCATGCATGCAATCTCCCATGCCCCCCCTTACCTGCACTGCGCCTTACAGCTGATTTTTGGCCTCCCAGAGGCTTGAAAAAAGCATCTGCAGGCCGAATAGGCCCGTTCCGTCACTTCTGGTATGACAGGAAGTGACGAAATGGGCCTATTCGCCTGCAATGCTTTCAAGCTCTGGAGGCCAAGAAAGGCCTCAAACCAGGCGAAAATCAGCTGTGAGATGCGCGCATGCGCAGTGAGGTAAGTTTACCTGCGGCTTGTGTGCCAGCACAAATGGCTCTGCGTGCCACCTGTGGCATGCGTGCCATAGTTCGCCATCACAGGTATAGGTAGTCCCTGCTTACCTACCACTCATTCAATGACTATTCAAAGTTATGATGGTACTGAAAAAGGAGGTTTACAATTGGACTTGTACATTTCAGCAATTGCAGCATCCCTACAGTTATGGGATCATGATTTAGGTGCTTGGCAACCAGCATGCATTTACAGCTGTTGCAGCTTTGTGCAATCACATGATCATCATTTGTGATCTTCACAGCTGCTATCCAAGAAGCAAAGTCAATGGGGAAGCTGGCAGGAAATAGCAATTCGCAGTGTTTCATTCAATGATTGCAGCCAGAATGGATGTTGTAAGTTGGCATGTTCACATGACATTTGACTTTTCATTACTGCTAGAACCACTTGCAGTTGGTGAGGGCTACCTATATTTGCCATCAGTCTAGTTACGATCAGCTCAAACTAATTGAGAATAGAATAGAATAGAATAGAATAGAATAGAATAGAATAGAACAGAACAGAACAGAACAGAATAGAATAGAATTCTTTATTGGCTAAGTGTGATGGGACACACAAGGAATTTGTCTTGGTGCAAATGCTGTCAGTATACATAAAAGAAAAGATACATTCATCAAGAATCATAAGGTACGACACTTAATGACAGTCATAGGGTACAATAAGCAATCAAATCATACTAGGAAACAGTCAATATAAATCTTAAGGATACAAGTGACAAAGTTACAGTCACACAGTCACAGATGGGAGGAGATGGGTGATAAGGAGTGATGAGAAAATTAATAGTAATAGTAATGCAGACTTTGTAAATAGTTGGACGGTGTTGAGGGAATTATTTGTTTAGCAGAGTGATGGTGCTCAGGAAAAAACTGTCCTTGTGTCTAGTTGTTCTGGTGTGCAGTGCTTTATAGCGTCGTTTTGAGGACATTTTCATCGATCATTGTTTTCCTTGTCTCCTGTGAAACTCCATGGATCATCAGTCATCCCTCCCAGAGTGATATAACCTAAGGTTCAATTCATTCATATGGCAGTAAAATACAATAATTCACATAGGAAGATGCTGCTATATGAACCCAGTATTAATAAAGAAATTAGCACTTAAATTTTTTAAATTTCATTTTTGCAGACTTTTAAATTCCCTTTTTGCCACAATTCCTTTCCCAATGTTGCATGGTATTCTTAAAAATGAATAGATCTCAGTGGATGTTAATTATTTGTATCTATGATTTAAGTATACAGTACTTTAAAAATGCAATACAAATGTTATAAATGCTTCTTCCAGGCCTTGTTACCAAAAAGCAGCATATGTCTACATACAGAGAAACCAAATGGAGTAATAGTTGAGTTTCAGTTTGCCCTGCAGCTTTGTATATTGGCAAAGAGTTTGCATTTTGCTTTGAGTTTGCATTTGGAGGACACAACAAGCAAAACTTACAGTCAAACCCCTTTATTTCTTTGCATCTTCAGTTCCTCACACTTTCAGTTTCTTTTCTTCTTCATTCTTCTCTCCCCTTTTCTTATTCCTATCAAACTTCTCCAGGGAAGAAGTCTTTGGAAAGCAAATTAGATTTATCTGGTTGGATATAGTCTATCTCGCTCTGCTTCCAAACAAAAATAGCAAGAGAAACCCAAAGTGATTGTGAAATCCTCAAATTTTCCTCGCTCAGCTCAAGGTTTAAAGTATCATTATTTCTAGAAAACTTCCTTTCCCTTCAGTAAGGTCTTCACCTCTGTACCACATATTTTCCCATCAAAACATGCTGCAAGTTTCATAGACAAGATATGGTTTGAATCAGTGATGGGATTCAAAAACTTTTACTACAGGTTCTGTGGGCGTGGTTTGGTGGGCGTGGTGTCAGGTAGTGCTCCATTCAAAATCCAAGAAAGAAATACTTAGACTCTATGAATTAGAGAAAAGATATCTTTTACTGGAATTCAAGTGAAAGAATTCTGAATTCTGAATCTGAGAGAATGAGCGAAAATCACATATACAAAGTGATGGTAACGTTCCCACCCACAATAGTTCAAGCAGGCTACCCAATTAAAAGTTGTGGATAACATCATGTGGGCATCTCCAGGTGGTGATGAGGCCTCTGTCCGTTGACCTTGGCATATTTTGATAAAGAGCTGCGGCTGCGCATAGCATAAGACAGAAATCAAAGCAAGAAACCCCGCCCCCAACTGATATACTTCTTCTTAACAAAACCTCCAGCTCACTTCCCATAATCATGTCCCCCCTCCTCCCCCCGTTACTTATGACAGCCAAAAGATGAAAAGCAAAAGAAGGAAATCTTGAAGGCTGACACGTGGCTTGGTGGGCATGACAGGGGAAGGATACTGCAAAATCCCATTCATTCCCCACCCCACTCACCTGCTTTCCAGTTCCGTTCTCCTGTGCAGAAGAAGAAGACTCAGCCAATCAGCTGGGACTCGGGAGCAGAGAATAGATGGGGGTGGGGACAGTCAGAGGTGGTATTTGCCAGTTCTCCAAACTACTCAAAATTTCCGCTACCGGTTCTCCAGAACTGATCAGAACCTGCTGAATATCACCTCTGGTTTAAATTCATCTTTGATAACGAGGGGAGACTGACTCTATCTGCCTAGAAATGTGTTTGAAAACCATAATGTATAATCCAGTGTGTGTGTGCTTGATAAAGAAAAATAACACTATGTGGCACTCCAGTATCTTCCAGCAACTTAATTTCATCCACAAAGTTGTGCTAAGCAAGGAGGAGCTGGATGGATTTAAAGATTGTGGCAGAAAGTTCTTCAAAAGCCCCAACTTGACTTACAACTCCTAAAGTCCAAAGGCTCATTGTGTATTTTGGTGTGGAGGACACAGTAAGTAAAGCCCAAGTGCTGAAAGTTTTTCTATTATTTACTTCATGTTTCTTACAGTTTGTCTTTTTGCTTTATTCTTTTGTCTCTTTTTCTTCATTCCTTCTCCCCCACCACCCCACTCCTTTCTTTTGTCCTTTAGGGACAAATCTCTGAAAAACAAATTGAAAAGGTACTGCGGCTGTAATGATACAGCTAGATATTCAGCAACATCTACAGGTGAAATCTGCTGCCTCTTCTCTTTCACTTGCTTTCACCTTAATCACGAGAGGAAAAGAAATGTTAGATTCAGGCACTCACTACCAGAAAAATGGGAAAGGTTTATGGGAGAAGATTGCAGCTGAATAATAGCTTGATTGCTGTGGTTTCTTAACCCTTGAAAGTATGGATACTCCCCAAGAACTATCTGATGGGAGAAGCGGTGGTATTCAATTTTTTTTACTACTGGTTCTGTGGGCGTGGCTTGGTGGGTGTGGTGTGGCTTGGTGGGCGTGGCTTGGTGGGCATGGCAGGGGAAGGATAATGTAAAATCTCCATTCCCTCCCCACCCCACTAACCTGCTTTCCAGCTCCGTTCTCCTGTGCAGGGCAACAAAAGAAGACCCAGCCAATGAGCTGGGACTCGGGAGGCAGTGAATAGATGGGGGCAGGGCCAACCAGAGGTGGTATTTACCAGTTCTCCGAACTACTCAAAATTTCCACTACTGGTTCTTCAGAACCTGTCAGAACTGGCTGAATACCCCCTCTGGATGGGAGGAAGGGTGCTGAGAGAAGACTGGACTGTACATCATCCACCACTGCATATGGTGTTCCTTTAATAAGTATCACTTTCTGTTGTAGGAACATGAATATTAAGTATGTATGTATTTATTTAACTTATATTGCTGCCAATTCGCCCATGGCGACTTGAGGCGGCTTACACAATGTAAAAATATATTTAAAATAAAAAATAAAAAAATAATAAAAACTAACAAAAAGAATCAAATAAATTAATAAAGTGCAATAGAACAAAATCTAGAAAAAATAAAAATAAAAATCAACCCCCAACTCCCCACCCCCACCCGATGACATATGTTTTTTTGGGGATGTAGCCAAGAGCTGGGCACTTTAGTGATTCATAAAATGCATGATTAATTAATTGTTTTGGGGTGAATTTGGCACAATGAATGAATAACCTCAATTTGTCTCAACATGTGTAATTGTTTATCAACCTTTTTGGAAGTGCTAAATGGATCTAGAACTTTTGAATAATGAGAGACTGGTTTATTTTAGCTCTGGAATCAAGAGCTGCTAATGAGTGGGGAAAACAGTTTATTGAATGGAGATGTGGTGTCAATTGTTCTGAAGAATGCTAACCTGGTACTAAACTAGGAAATGCTGCAATAGTTTTTAGCATCTCCAGATGGGGAAAAACATTGAATATTAATTTTGAGATCTGATCATGGATGTGAATCCACAGTAAAGTCGAATGCACTGATCTTGAGGAAACATTTTTTCTAATCTACTATCACACAATTGCTTATGCTTTAGTTAAGATCTACTGCTTTGACATAATAGATTAAGGATGCAAAGAAAAGGCATTTCTGTAGCTAACTTCAGGAATGCAATGAGGTAATTGTTGCTCCAAGAAGCCTGTGATCTAGATGTCAACACAAAGGAAAGAAGATAGCAGAAAAGGAAATGAAAGCAGAGACTGAAAAAAAGTCAACCTTAACAGGAAATGTGGAGAATAGATACCCAGGGACTCTGTTTCATTTCCAGTGCATCTGAACTTGAGAAATTAAAAACTCTGTTCTGCAGTTTTTGTTCTGGGAGTAGTTAGGTAAAGAAATATCTACCCATTTCAGCTAATTGTGGTACCATGAAAACATTTTTAAAAACACATATAATTTCTTTTCTCCGTATGCTCATGCTGTACATTTCTTTTATAGTACAATGCCATATACCGTGTTTCCCCAAAAATAAGACACTGTCTTATATTTTTTTGGCTCCCAAAACACACTAAGTCTTATTTTCGGGTAGGTCTTATATATTTATGGTGCCAAATAGTGGGTGTGAGTGTGTGGGGGTGTTTCGGGTGCATGGTTGCTCCCTGAAAAGTCTTCATGGAACTGGAGATTTACACTAGGTCTTATTTTGGGTAGGTCTTATATTAGGGCAGGTTTAGAAAATAGTGCTAGGTCTTACTTTCGGGTAGGTCTTATTTTCGGGAAACACGGTATGTGTGACACAATATTCTGAGGCCTTTACTTAGGGATGTCCAATCTTGGCAACTGTAAGACTTGTGGACTTCAACTCTGATAGTTGAATGCAGGGTGGGATTCAAATTTTTAACAACCGGTTCTGTGGGCGTGGCTTAGTTGGTGGGAGTGGTTTGGTGGTCATGTGACTGGGTGGACGTGGCTTGGTGGTCATGTTATTGGCTGGGCATGGCCAACTCAATGTCACTCACATTGAGGCACGATCTCCTCACCTGGCCTCTCATGACTGTGGGGATGCTGCAACAGTCGTAAATGTGAAAAATGGTCATAAGTCACTTTTTTCAGTGCCATTGTAACTTTGAATGGTCACTCCACACAAGCAAAGTACCAGCAAAGGAGGGAGGAAACTCCAGAGACGTTCCTGAGACAGGAAGTCTAGTCCTGCCAAGAATGTAATAAGGGTTAACGGAGAGGCAGTTTCTGTAAGCAACACCAGAATGTTTCCTTCCTGCCTTCCTTACAGGATTAGGCCAGTAATTTCTTGTAACAACCAGTTCTCCGAACTGCTTAGAATGTTAACAACCGGTTCTAGAGAATAGGTGCGAACTGGTAGAATCCCACCCCTGGTTGAATGGCTGGCTGGGGAATTCTGGGAGTTGAAGTCCACAGATCTTAAATTTGCCAAGGTTGGACACTTCTGCTTTACTTCAAAAGCTGGGCAAGGATAAAACAAAACTCAGAGCTGTGGAAAACCTTCCAGACTGGGAGAAAGAAAACATTCTAATCAGGACAGGATGATCTTACACAGGGAATGGCTTTCCTACATCTCCTGCATAGGTATACTACCTTGCCTCCTTCTTTTAAGGTAAAGGTAAAGGTTCCCCTCGCACATATGTGCCAGTCATTTCCGACTCTAGGGGGTGATGCTCATCTCCGTTACAAAGCTGAAGAGCCAGCGCTGTCCAAAAATGTCTCCATGGTCATGTGGCATGACTAAACACCGAAGGCGCATGGAACGCTGTTACCTTCCCATCAAAGCGGTCCTTATTTTTCTACTTGCATTTTTACCTGCTTTCGAACTGCTAGGTTGGCAAAAGCTGAGACATGTAACAGGAGCTCCCTTAGTTACGCAGTGCTAGGAATTTGAACCACCAAACTGTCAACCTTTCTGATCAACTAGCTCAGCGTCTTAGCCACTGAGCCACCACATCCCCACTTTTAGTCTCCTTCTTTTAGTCATGAATAAATTAATGTTAAGTGGGTTACTTTAGCAATTGTAACAGACTCAACACAATTATTAATAGGAAAGACAAAAAATGTCTGGATACTGGACGTGGCAGTACCTGGAGATAGTAAAAAAGAGACAGAATTGAAGAAAATTACAAAATGCAAAGGCCTGAAAAGAGAAGTAGAACAACAATGGCAAAAGAAAGCAAAAATAGCACCAGTAGCAATAGGCACCTTGGGTGCAATCCCAGAACATCTGGAACACCACTTGAACGCCACCAGGATTGACAAAATCACCACCAGTCTATTGCAAAAGGCAGTTTCACTTGCAACAACTTGCAATATCTTTATTACCATCAAACAATAACATCTGCCTAACCTAAGTCCTTGGGAAGAACTTGGCAGGTAAATAAAAATGCCAGATCCTATCAGAACATCTGGCTGGCCGTGCAACCAACCATCATAATAATAGTAATAGCAACATTCCTTACCAAACCTTTCGTAGGGGGATTTTTTTCTCTCTCTTTCCCTACCTTGCTGATAGTGAATCAATAATTTCATTTCTCTATTACAAATCTTAAGACAATACCTGCAAAAGTATACTGGAATTTTACTTACTCATATTCAATTATTGATGGAGGCTTCTTTAAACATTGTTGGCTCCCTGAAACAGGCAGCTTCAGAACTGTGTTCCATTTCTGGTTGCTTACCCATTCTGTTTGTTCTCCAGCTCCGTGATCCTTTTCGATTTTCTGCAGGTTAGCAAGCACTGCATTGTCTGCTTTTGAAATGTGTCTTTAGGCATGCTTTTGTTTGACAAGGAATGCCAAGACTGAGCTGACAAAGTCTGTTTGAAAATCTTTTTCCAGGTATACGAGATCAGTAAGTCTTGTTCAATGTATTCTGTGATTAGTATTTTTCTTCAGATATTTATATCAACATTTCAGCTTTCTTGAACGATGTTATCTGAACATACCTGTCAGTGAGAAACTTAAACAGGATAAAATAACACTATCATTTATATATTCAAATGCAGAAATATACTTATGGGAAACAGTTGACATCTCCCTCCATATAACTTGAAAGGAGGGTACCTCTAACAAGCGCTTGGAGTAAGCCACAGTTTTTTTCCACTGGGTTGAAACAAATATCAGTGTGATGAACGTGTCACTTAGGCCTTTCATTCCAGCTTTTTGAAAGGCCTAAACCTAATATTTATATATTTGAACTCTCTTCCTTGTAATGACAGTTAACATTTATAAGACAAGATATTCAATAAAAAAATAAATCTTCCTGGATTTTGGTTTCCGAGAGATGTTTCTTTAGCAAAGTTGTCTTATTCTCGCCTAATGTATAGCTTTTCATATTCAATATGTCTTTCAGTGCTAAAGAAGTAAAATAAGAACATTGCACAATGTCATTACATTACAGACCAGTTCTTGTAAGAAGTGAAACCAACCTTGTCCTGGATAAACAGTGTGGTTTTAAAATGCCCATTTTTATCCACACTTTTAGATATTGTTATAGTTGTGAAAGTTAAATGTTTTCTACAAAAGCAGAAGCACTATTTGGTCTTTATAACTTTAGTTTGCCAAGTTTTCTAATAAAAGCAAGTCCATACTCTTCTCTCCAAAGAACGTTTATCTATTTCTTATTGTTCTTGAGTTTTTCTATCCACTCCAACATGCTTCCCTGTTGATAAATTTAGAATTTAAACTCTTCAGGGAAAGAGTAAACTTAATTATCTCTGTCTTTCTGTTTTACATTAGAGAAAAAAAAATCTTGACTTGGATCTCCAGGTAAGGTTCTTCCACAATGGAAGAGCTTTTAGTTGACCTCTTTCAGGTAGCCAAAAGAGACTTTTAGGCTCCAATAAACGCATTTTAAAAATTTCTCCAGGGAGTTGGGAGTCCTCCAAAGCATGACTTTGCAGAAAAGATGTCTAGGGAAAATTGATTCTAAGGAGCTTCATGGAAAATCTAGATTTCAGACCAAAACTTTCCCCCAGAGAAAATCCCCTCAAGGACTACCTTGTTGTAGGAGCTTTCTATACATAAATTTTAGAAATACAAAATACAATCAAGCATGCCTTCTCACAGGTGCATTCAGACATGACATATTCTGACCATTCCCCCACTAGAGCCTTGGTGGTGCAGGCTGTTAAATGCCTAGCACTTAGTTCCAGCTGCCTGCAATTAGTGCAGGCTTGAATCCCACCAGGCTCAAGGTTGACTCAGCCTTCCATCCACTCGGGGTAGGTAAATTGAGGACCCAAGATTGTTGAGGGCAATAAGCTGACTTTGTAAAAATGCCGCTTGGGGGCCAAAAAAAGCCCTAGTATAAGCAGGCATATACAATGGAATGAAGGCTATTGCTGAGTGCATAGGGTTGTGCTCCAAAAAAAAAAAATTGTAAGCTGCCTGAGTCTCCAGAGAAGGGCGGGATATAAATATGAATAAAATAAAAATAAATAAATAAACTAGTCAATGATAACATCAAGCATCAGGCAGATGTAGCTGAAGCATGAGTGTAACTCAATACTATTCATTTGATACCACAATTGTTGGATAATTATGGAACATGCTGAAAGTGAAGAGTGGGGAAGTGAGTTCAGAAATCTTGTTACATTTTTATAGTCTAGAGCCATGATGGTGAATCTATGGCACTGCCGGCACGCGAGAGGTTTCCCAGAAGAGCCCCACTGTGCGTGTGCGCACACCCACCAGCTGGTTATCAGGTATCTGGCACGCATGTGCGGGGACCAGGGGGCACGGGAGATGCACGTGCATGCACAGAGACACGCAGGGTACATGGGGGGATTGCATGCGCATGCATGGGGGTGTGGGTGGGGCCCATGCACATTGCCTTCTTGGTGCTGGCATGCGAGCGAGCGCGCATGGTTTTCAGCACAGGAGCCCAAAAAGGTTAGCCACCACTGGTCTAGAGAACCAATGGAAAGCATCAGAACTCTCTCAGTTTTTCCCAGCCTGGAGATTTGACCAATCTTTTTTTTTTTACAAGATTATTCCCATAGATGTAAGGAGAAGTTAAGAATAAGAGCCATTTCATTTTGATGGTGCTGAGCATGCTAATTAAATGAGAAACACTTTCTGTTCATAATTTGTTAGAGTTCCAGGACAGGATAAAGACAGCCTCTAAAAATATCGACAGTGTAAACCAAGCCTGAAACAGCTAGGTTAAAATTAAAAAGCTGAAATTCTTGGACTGTTTCACTAACAGAACACAAGAAAGGAATATTTTAGCTGATTCTCACCCTCCAGGCAAAGTAGTTTAAAACCCCTGGCCTGATTCCAACCCCATTATCAAAGGACCACTCACCTAATCTAAAAAAGCAGCTCTTCATCAATTTATCATTAACAAGAGCATTACAATATAATGTAGGGAAACGGCCTTCCACCAGGGATTCAGTTAATGGGAAGCTTGAGCCAGATAATAAGCAAGGCTGCAGATATGCCACAGGAGGTGAAAAGAATATACATATATTCTGGACAGAAAATACTGCAAACAGCTCGTTCCCCTCCTATTGATGACTTTCCTTAGAAGAATAAAAATAAGGTGAGGCGAGGATTAAATGGATTTAAACGTTTAAACTATGCAATGTATTTTCTGCATCATTTATCCAAGTAAAGAGGCTATTATCCAATGCATCGTGCCATTGTCCTATATAGCTTGTTTAGCCATGGAGAATACTGCAGCTTCATCGGAGACAGTGCTCCTCAAGTCAATACCAACCTTGTCTTGATGGTGGAACATCTCTCCATCCTTCCTCAATGCTATCTTCAAGGAGAGAATGGCATGGGAGGAGATCCCATCTATGTAGGACTATTCCATAGCTTGCATGACTGGATCGGGCAATCTGCTTCTAGAAAATAGCAGCTCTCACTGAATTAAAACTGTACCAAATATTACTTCCTTCATAGCATCCTCTTTAGAGCAGGGCTTAGCTCAGAGGATTTTACAAAACCAGCTGTTAACTATTGTTTTGCCTTTCTTTCTGTTTTGAGGTGGGCCTGCAAACGTCGTCTTAAAGATCTCACTTTTATAGCACTCAAAGAATCTCTGAATACCACAGAACTTTAGTAGCCAACTGCACCCTAGCAATGGTGTGATATTTTTTCCCAGTTATAATCTAATAAAATAGATGTTTTTACCTCATTCAAAATGGGAACCCCTCCAAAGGTGGTTTTTGTTTTAGATGGGTCATGCAGGCATAGATAGGCAGGACAGCAGGCCAGGTACAACAATCTTTGTTAACTAACTCCAGAAAAAGCAAGCCAGTACACACGGCAGGCGTCGGCTTTTATAGCCGGCGCTGTCCACCGCTTCAGCCACTGTCGGGACTTTATTTTTCCCGCCGGTGGCTGAGCCAACGAGTGGAGTCTTCAACCGACTGCACTCCTTGGCCATATATGGGCATGACAGAACATTTTTCAGCAGGTTCTGACCAGTTCTGGAGAACCGGATAGCGCAAATTTTGAGTAGTTCGGAGAAATGGCAAAT